>WOGO01000126.1:0-26393 GCA_015342085.1 Leptinotarsa defecta
AAATTGATCGTGTCTAGAACGGAGTTGCCAAGTGTATTGGTTTTTAATATCCAATCACAGATATGATGATCCAATTTGACAGAAGCCATTTTTGTTGTTAACGTTGTCAACCCGGTGTGAATACAACTGTTACAATTATCTAATTAACGAATGTTTTTTTTGTAAAAGGTAGGTCTCGGCGGGTGCCTATTTTGCTGCATATTCCGTGTCATTAGGTAGTTTACATATTTTTCCAGGTTATTTTTGGATTCAATTTCACCATTACTACCATTACTACCACCAAAATGGTTAAAATATGTTTCATACCTAGTTGTAAAAACAGATCGCTCATATCAGACAAAAAGTTTTTCAGTGTTCCAAAAAACGAAACTCTAAGAGATCTATGGTTTTCTTCAGTTGACCGAGCTAAAATAAAAATTAAATCAAAACTTTCCATGTATTTCATCAGTTCGTTTAATATAATGTAATTTGATTTGAAATCCCTGAAAAAAAAATTAAATAGATTAACCGAAAATAACAATTTTTATTAAACAAAAAAACTGAAATTACAAAGAAATAACATACAAGCAACAACCAAATGAAGAAAAATTAAATAATAATAAAAGCTAAAAATTAAAAAATATTATTAACAAAAAAATGAAAAATAAAAATCAAAAGATTCCAAGCCTAGTTACGTCACGACGTTTTGATTGTTAGTATCCACAATCGTCTTCGGGTGATAACAGGACTTATTCCTCCGAGATCCGACTATTTATAGGTCATTTGAGTGCTTTCACCTATTTCCTCTTCCCTCTCTCCCTCTCGCCATCTCACCGCTTCATTGGTTTTAGCGGGAGCTGACCGTTTTTCCGGAGTTGGTCGTTTTTCGCTTGATAAGATGTTTCCATATGTTACGTATCTCTACACGCTAGCTTGACTAAATGCGTTGTTGGACAACATATACGCGGCTTCTTTGAATTTTCTCCTAAACCAATGTTCCTCTTTGTGGATGATTTCAGCTTTAGCCCACTTGATGTTATGTTGATGAATCCAAACATGCTCTGCTATTCCGGATCTGCTGGTTTCCCCTCGCTGTGTTAATGGCCTCTTAGTTTCACCGATGTATGATTCTCCGCACTCACAGGGTATCCGGTAAATGCAATTCTTGGAATCGCAGTCCCCGTTTGGAGGCCTGATTTTGTGAGGCTGCTACGAATATTGTTCCCAGATATGAAGCAGGTCCTGATATCATACTTGGATCCAATTCTTCTTATCCTTTTCGATAATCCTCTGATGTAGTACAATTACTGGTTGTGGCGGCTTCTCTTCCTTGTGGAGCTCTTGCTGTAGAACCCGTTCTACCATCACTCTGGAGTAACCATTCCATTGAAGGTCATTTTTGATGATGCCTAGTTCCATTTCGAGACCTTCCTTTGTATTACAGAGCCCGAAAGCACGGTCTAGTAGAGTCTTGTTGATTCCTCTCTTATTCGATTGATGGTGGTTGGATTTCTGTTTCAGATACTGTCCTGTGTGAGTGGGTTTTCGATATACAGATGTTTACCATTTAGTGTCGGTCCTCTTTACTAGTACGTCTAAGATAGGCAATTCGTTGTGAACTTCCTTCTCCATTGTGAAAGTGATGGAAGGACCTACGTTGTTGATGTGCTTCAGGAAAGTGTCCAGTTCTGCATTCCCATGGTTCCGTATTATGAAGGTGTCGTCTACGTATCTCAACCAGACTCGAGGCTTCTTGTGGGCTTCTTCAATGGCCCACAAGAATAAGATTGTTGCTTGTATGTTATTTCTTTGTAATTTCAGTTTTTTGTTTAATAAAATTGTTATTTCAGGGATTTCAAATCAATTTATATTAGATTAAACAATGGAAGTCCGACGTGATGAAATATACCACGAAACATTGTCAACTACCTTCAAACAATTTTGTATCATCTGAAGTCGAGTCGGCGACTATCAGTTTTCAATGGAGCAGGCCCATATATGCAGTCAACATAGTAAAGGTGTGACAGAACAAGGAGTTCATGTTGATGTAATATGTCTATTAGAGTAAATACGTTGCAAATCACTACTTTTAATGACAAAGGAAACATGATTACTAAATTTCAGTTCGTTATCTGGTATGAGCCCAAGAAACCTCAAAAACTGGAAAATATTCATGGCAAATTATCAAGAAACAGGTTTGAACTGTGTTTGGATTTGATACTATGGATCCAATGCTAGTAACGCCACCTGACCACCTAATATAACAGTAACGTCTAAAAAATCATTGATACCCGAGTTCTTGAGCTAACTTTGAATTCATTCCACTTCAAAAAAAAGTCCCCTTTTCAAAACCGTCATTTTACCAAAAACGTATAACGTTGATATCTCCTTCCCCATCTTGCTTCAACCGCTTCAGCGGATTCTTATTCACAATGTCCCCGATTCCTGTATTTTCGTTGAGAGTCATGTTTTCCTAGAAGTCGTGGTTCCTTGTAATATCTCAGATTGCATTAAGCGAAGTAGAAATCCTGTGCAATCGTTGAAATACCGTGCAGTATTCGATAATGGCAGTTCCGTGTATCTTTTCCGTAATACAATGAGAAGTCTGTTCGTTTTGAGCTTTTCAATCCGGCATGAAATGGAAGGAATTGCGGCTATCGGAATGAAAACTTCTGGAATTGGATTAAGTTCGACTTCTCCAGAATTATTGGTTAGCGTCATGCCACAGTGCCAAAGTTGGAATTTCATTTCCGTGTGAATAGAGAAAAATATCTGGGATAATGGCCCCGGTTTGCCGGTGATACGTGTCACATGGTGCACGGCTGATAAACGGCTACGTATTGAAAACATTTTCAATAAAGTAGCTCATCCGCGAAAAGTTCAACTTTCACGGAAGTTCGCCGGAAAAAATGATTATTTCTTGAACGTACGACAAAGTGTGTGGGATATTGCATTTGGAACGAGCTGTTGAAATATTGTTTTGTAAGCCTGTGGGAAATAGCTTTCCTGGGAGTGAATCCGGGATGAATGAATGTAAATGGGGATGTGATAAGAATGATTATTATTGAAGTCACTGCAGCAGTCAGCAGTATTTCTGATAGTCAATCAATCATTGTGAAAGAAATTATTCAGAAGGGAATGAATGGATACCTTATAAGGTTATAGCAGAATTTTCTTTTTGAAAAATATTCGATCAACCCAAAAGAAGTTGAATTGAGATGAAGGATGACTTTCCTTCAATGAATAAATTTTTCTCTTGCTCCTCACAATAACAGATTTATCAAAAAACAGACAATACCGAACGATGATTTTTTTCTTCCACACCTGACACCAAATTCAAGATTGTGGATTTTCTACCAACCTGAATTATACATGAACCATTCATTCTTGAAATATATAACAAAACTGTCGTCGTTAAACTTTGGTGAAATAAAATTGCCGCCAATTAGCTGAGAATATGACTTTCGTGCAGTATTTTTCGATGCGTGAGATTTACCGCCCAAACTCGCGAACTTTTCGTTCACTAATTGTATTATCCCAAACGGCGACCCACCCTGAACCCGAATGGCAACACTCCTTAATTGGGTAGAGTGATAACACCAATTATAATATGAAGTGTGTCTGGTTTCAGTGTGACGCTATAAAGGCGTGGTATGTTTTGTCCTTCACGAAGCGTATGATAGATCATAAATGGAAATATGCAGGTGGGTGAGTGAAAAGTGGTAATGAAAGAAACACTGAGTCACCATATGATTACTGAATTTTTCCTAATGGGGTTGCCGAAGATGGGGAGACCGATGATAACGAATGTAAAAGGAACCATCTGGGATGGGATAGAACGGATACTATCCGACTACCACCCAGAGAGGTTGAATATGGAAGAAAAAATTGATAGGAGAAGCGTGAGGAGGAAGCTGGGAAAGGCACAACCAGATTTTAAACAGATTTCAAACAGATTTTTTTTAAACAAGGGACAGAATCACCTTCCCCAATCAGAATCACCTGGTTGGGGGAGAGAGTGGATCAGAACAACAAAGAAAATTCATGGGACCGTGCTTATCGACTTCATAGCGATGACAGAGCTGGGGAGATCGCAAGGGAGGATGGAACCTTCATCGAGGGGAAGGAGGATTCTGCTGGACAAGTACTACTCCAAAAACGATCTCCCGAGTGACACACCGTCTAGGTGTTAGATGAGAGGAAGAGGACAAGAGGAGTGGGTAAAGAAACAGCCGATCTCTTCAGTTTGTGAGCTGCGAACGGTAGCGAAGCACCTTCCTGATGGAAATGCGACTGGTATGTGTCACACCAATAGGTGGTTCCACTTATGTTTCGCTTGCGTTTACGCAGCTATTTTCATCAAGTACTTCCTTGGTTTTTCTCATTTTGTCTAAATCTCTGGAAGGGAGATTAACTGGCAAGCGCGGGTCAAGTACCTAGGTCTTCTTATAGACCGTAGGCTCACCTGGAACCCGCACCTGTTAAGCGTGAAGGCAAAGATCCAGGGTCGGGTGGCAAGCCTGTACCCTTTGATCAATAGAAAATCTAAGCTAAGCCTAAAGAACAAAATCACGATCTATAACACGATGTTCAAGTCTGTCATCATGTATGCTTCAGGCGTTTGGGGACAAGCGGCTCCGTCTAACATCTCCATCTTGGAGACTTTACAAAATAAAATTCTACGGATGATTGTGAATGCTCCGTGGTTCGTGCGGAATGAAGCCATCCGCAGAGATTTGAAGCTGCCTTCCATTCAGCAGTCCATTCAGTCGAGGAATCGGCGAGTTTTAGATTATGCTGAAACTCACGAAAACCCTTTAGTCAGGGAAGCTATAGATTACGCTGTAGACGACCCCTCCCGATATAGAAGGTCCCGACACTCTGTCGAATGAGGCCCCTATGTCCTCCGTTAACAGATGAATAATATCTTCATCTATCTCATCCCAGCCAGGTAGGGGTATAACGCGAAGGGCGGTATGGATGTCTAAGGACTTTCATGCCACCAACAAACATCAGTTGTGACCCATCTATCTTTCTGACAAACTTCAGTTAAAAGGGGAAGGAGGCCAGGCTTCAACCTGAATAAAATCAAGATGGAATCGTCATTTTGTCTTTAATCGAGGACCGCTTTCCCAGTACTGACGATGCCCAATAGGCTGAAACAGCTATCTACCGGTGGCTCTTAAATTGGTGGCTCTGGGTCCTAAAATTCTTGGCCGTTTCCTTGGCTAAAGAGTCGGCAATGCGATTACCTTTACTCCTGTCGTGCCCTTTAATTCACCTTAGGATTATGTTATTATCTACCGAGGCTTAGACTAAATATATTAGTGGCAAGCGAAGTGAGCCAAGAATGACAGCCTTCTGCTTCTGTCCGGCTAAGATTTATGCCTTAGTACGTCAAGCCGGTTTGATTTTGAGATTCGACAGTAGAGAGGGTATCATTCCACCATGGACTCCAATAATCAGAACAACCGTCTTGACACTTATGATTCTTAAAATTTTTTATTTTGATTTTCTATCAAGGAGGTTACGTACAGCGCCATCTACCCGCGAATAGATCAAGCAATAATGTCGATAGTTACGTACAGCGTCATCTGCCCGCGAATAGATCAAGAAATATCAAGGAAGTTACGTAGAGCGCCATCTGCCCGCGAATAGATCAAGCAATAATGTTGATAATTCTTTCAATACAGATCCCGATCTTGAGACTTACAAACAAACAAACATACATACATACACAGGTGAAGCTAATATAAAGCATGTAAAATACATGGGATTTTGGGCTCAGAACAAGTTTGTTCATCCACTGATTTGATTGGTCGATTGGATGACGGCAAAGTGAAGGAGTGGGGGTGTTCTCAAGTGGCGCTACTAGGAGTAGCGCCAGGTCAGAACACCCCCACTCCTTCACTTCTGCCGTCATCCAGTCGACCAATCAGAAGCTATCGCGCGTACAGCGGAAAATTCAAACCAGTAGATGAACAAACTTGTTCCGAGCCCACAATCCCATGTATTTTCTTATGAAGCTAAACTTTTTGCTACGTGAGGGGTGAGGTGAAGTCCCAAGGGGGCCCAGGAGGTGAGGCGGTGTACCAAGGGAGCCCTAGAGGGTGGGGAGTCCCAAAGGGGCCCACGCTCTTTGAATCTTTCCGATACTCATTTCATCCTGCATCGATTACGTCACACATTTATCTCTCCGAAACACACCTACATCGAATTGTGTGTTCCACAATGGTATCCGAGGAAACATAAATGAGTTTATAGTGATATATGTAGTGTCTCTCCTCCAAATAGTACTAGCCCTGAGATAAAACATTGTCTGTTCAAGGCTAATATGGCTTGTTTGCTGTTAGTGCAGATTGTTATGTTTTTGCCAGAAATTCCTTTCCTGGTTATTTCATTTGTGGCGATTGAGATACCAGCCAGTTCTGTTTGGACCAGTTGCTTTAGAAATAGTTTGTTTGTGGCAGTTCTCTAACATATGTGGAGGGATAGCCATGCAGCCTCTCCTGAATTTTTCAATTCCTCAATATTTCCAAAATTTGTTCTGAATACTTCATCTTTCATGAAACCTCCAACGAAAAATCTAGAAGAGGAAGGTCCGGTAAACGTGGTGGCCATTCAATAGGATCATTACTTCCCATCCATCGTCCTGGCATAGTTGTACTGGGAAAATCTCTGCACATTCTTCTCTGATGTGATGAAGCTCCATCGTATTGGGAATACCCATATTTTCGCATTAGACTGAGAGGTAAATCTTCTAGAAACTCAATTTAGAGTCCCTGATAAGAAGTCCAAGTATAATTCTCCGATCAGAGACGTTTCAAAAAAGTGGGGGCCAATAATTTTGTTATAAAGAACACCATATCTCTCTTAAAATTTGGTAACTCGATGTGAATATTGATTTCCTTGTCGCTAGTAATGTATATTCCTGCTGAACCGTTAGTTATTGGTATATATACTTTCATCACACCACAATTTTTTTTGCAAATTTCATTATTTTGGCAAAATTTTCTAATGATCCATCTACAAAAAACTTTCGTCCGGTTGAAGTTCGTCAAACGCAATTGATGGACTTTCCTGACTTTGAGATTAGCAACTTCGGTATGTTTGGAAAAGTCATAACTCTCAGGAGGTACCCAACAACGTTCAAAAATATCCTATTTTTGACTGGTTGTCGTTATAAAAGGTCGCTCTACTCAGGTATCATTTTCTCCAAAAAGATAAATGTCTCCGAACCAGAAATCGGATATAATAATGTCAGATCAGACAATTCCGCTTTCTGCTTCGATAAGTTTATTGGAGATTCAAATGGACACCAATATGTCTTGGCACAATCATGTCGCTGAAATTGCAAAGGATGCTTCCTAAAAGCTTGGAACAGTGTTTCGAACCAGAAAACTATACACAACTCATCAACTTTGGCTCAATAAAGCTCAAATTAGACCTTTTTTGGAGTATTGTTCTCATGTTTGGGGCTAAGCATACCCTGAAGTTGCTGGATTTCATCCTGCTTGGAGACATGAACATAACTTGCAATCTTAATAGTCTGGAACATCGATGAAAGGTTGGAGATATGTCTCTTTTCCATAGAGACTTTCACGGGAGGTGTTCAAGTGACTTGGCACATTTGATTCCACCAAAAGCTGTACATATAAAAAATATGCAATGGACTTAGGAATCATACGTTGAAAGGTAAGACCTCGTTAATCCTTAGCTCGCACAAGTTTCAACTTCTGAGGGTTGTCGTTCGTAAGGGGTGCGACAGCTGTTTAACGGAAAAACATATTTTTAAACAGACTATGGCTTCTCATCTTTTTGAGTTTCAACTCAGTACATCTCGAATCTTACTGTTTTGAAACGTTTTCATTCGAAAAACTGCGTTCATGTGCATTAAACTTCCTGGAAACATTCTCTCCAAATGAATTCAATCTTCAACGATTCAAATCCAACGTGAATTGCTACGTTCGCACAGGCACAACTCTCAAGAGCACCTCAAGGATTTTCCTGTAGTTTGTTGTTTCTCCTTCGAAAAAATTGCTGAGATCGTTATCACAAACATCTTTACCTTCAGGTATACTTCAGAGGTGAGTAATATTAGAAACGTCAAATAACTTTCATGAATCAATTTGTTGCCATATCAAGTGGTCATAATTTTTTTCTGATGATACAATTATTTCGAAATGAGTTAACAAATCTGAAATGACTTCTTGTTCTTTCACTACCTGTTTTCCCGTCAACCTTGGGCGTGATTATATTTACTTATACATTCATTTTCGTGTTTTGTTTTTAATATTTCACTGGTAGTGAGTTATTTGTTTGTCTGTTTCAATGCTATTGACCTAACATATTTTTCTCCGAATATTTGATTTTTATTTATTTTGGACATTTTTTTCTATTCATCGTTTCAAAGCAGTTACTCAATACATCAGGTCATTCTACACTACGTACTTTTCACTGGCAGGTTTGACTTCTCAAGATGTATTCATGAAAGAGACGAAGAAATTTTTCGAAAAATGTGCCACATTTTACTTTGGAGTGTAGGTATAACATCCAATCAAACAATATAACTAATACTGTATTAGCAGTCGACATATTGAACCATCATTATTTTTCCAAGTATATAATAATAATAATTCTTCATTTTCTCGCTGATATACAGAAATATTTATAGAATTTGTGAAAAGACAGTTGCCAATTATATGAAAGAATTAAACTAAAACTGTAACGTTACCTTACTCTCTTCTGAATTCAGAGCAAGATAACGATACAAGTGCCACGACTAGCTGTGGATTATGCGGAGGCAAGAGCGTTGTTCGTCTCTCGATTCTTCATAGGAGTACTGGGTTGTGAAGAGGGTTACCAAAACCAAGTCCTCAATTAAGCGCCATCTACAGAAGTTTATAGAAAAAGGGCACCCTTTTCATCACTCGTCACTGTAGATCAACATTACTACACAGGGATATGAGACACTTCCAGACTACCAATAAAACAAGGAAAAACGGCGTAAAAGTTTGATGAATCAAATGAAAAATGGGACTGACTATAAATTCTACGCTTAGCTTCAATTCACAACGTCGTAACATTATTTACTATCATCCCCATTCAATTCACAACCCATAATTATCTTAATAGTTGGAAACTAGTTAAATGGATGATTTTCAAAATTTTTTAATTATTTTGTCACCACTAGTTGTTTCTCACTCAGAAAGTCAAGCACAGAAAGACCGTTTCACAAATTCATTCTATCTACATAAAATCGGTACCAGTGCAAAGTTCAAACTCTCCTCTCACCTAATGAAATAGACATATAAACAAAGTCCACCGATTTTAAGAATGAGTTAAAAATATACATCTCTCTCTCTCTCTCTCTCTCTGTGTCTAACTTCTAACTTGACCTTACACGGTGAAAATGAATTCCCTGACTTAATAATATTACTCTTTGAAAATGGATTCTGTAACTGAACAAAAGAAGAAGAATATTCATCTGACGTCTATTTGCATACCTAACCGTGATACGGATTAAATAATCAAAAAAAATGTCAATATTCCGATTCATATTTGTTTGGTAGCGCTACCAAAGACTAATCAAAAGAAACCCAGATCTGTGAAAAATTAAAATAGGAATTTAGATAATGGGTATGTTATAATTCATATTTGAAATTGAAAAGGAAAAGGTTTATTTCGTGTTCAGATTGAGTCACAAACAATATGAAATTACCAATGGAAAAACGGAACGTTACAAACTGAATGGTCTAACGAAAAGGAGGCGAACTTTGAATTGATAAAGTTTAGGTTACAAAATTGTATAAAAAAACTAGTGTGTGGTAGCATTGCCTTGAGCTAGACGCGACCACACAACCGTTAACTGGAGAAGATCGGCCAAATGCGCCCAAGGGTGAAGCAATGGTCATACGAATAGAGAAAAAAAGAGTGCGAGAGGGAGTTCATGTAATAATGTGCCAAAAAATTGTATGACATCGTTCAATACATATATTATCAAATATGCCTAACTATTCAATATATTTCGGTGGAACGTAAACATTTGGGAAAGGTTGAATTCTCGTTCATTAGCATTTCTGTTAATCTCTCATCATTATTATTGTAATTCATTACAATAATGAATACTTCATCAGTTTCATTATCAATTATGCACGAGAAGAAGATTGAAGTTATTAACGACGTGAACATAAATATTTGAAAATCAGTAGTACAATCCATTAGAAATATAAATAATGGAGTGAGATTCATTCCGGTGTAGATGAGCACAAGCTGTTTCGGATATGTCTGTAGATACTGCCACATGATTCTCGTGAGACAGTATGTTGAGAATGGTGAATGCATGATAGTGAATTTGAAAAACAGATTTGATAGAGTTGTCGAGTGTATTTGTTCAAAAAATATTCATTTATTCATCAATTTCTATTTTATATTCTTCAAAATAGTCGAGACAATACACTTGTGCCACTCAAATCAATTTTTTCCTATAGCAGAAAATCTCCAAACACGTAGAAGGTTTTCAACTTTTATGCCTCTCACCAACAAACTGAATAATAAATAAGCTAAACAGCCAAAACTGTTCGAGACGCCATCTGCCCGCGAATAGATCAAGCAATAATATCGATTATTTTGTCAAATACAGATCGCGAGCTTGAGAGTTACAAACAAACAAACATACATACTCACATACAGGTGAAGCTAGTCATTGCGTGTTAAAAAACACATTACTTTTTATATTTTTCCGATTTGATCTGCATATAATAATCAAAATTTACTCAAATCACTCTCAATTTACATTTCAACTAAATCCAATCCATGACGTCTCTCGTTCACAAACATCACTGCTGTCAAAGGCTACGTTATAGTGTCCTAGATAATGTATGTTTCCTAAAGATGTCATTTTTCTTGTCGGTTGAAACTTTGAGAAATCTACTTAAGATAAATGACGGTCAACAAACGAGAAAAGCTACAAATATAACAGAACACTAAAACCCTTATCAGGTTGAAAATGAACCTCCTCACTTGCCCGGAATGTATTTGAGCGGAGTTTTAACGGAGTTCTAACAGAGTTTTCTGCTGCGATAGGTTGAAAATGTATTAGAAATATGAAAATTCATTGTAATGTTTTTCATTGGTTAAAATGTGTTGTTCATGCAGAGGGCGATAAGCTCCCTAACTAATACCCCGACGGATATTTTTCAAGCCACTTTCTTCTTCTACCTGTATTTTCATCTGACTCGACTCGGTACACACTGCAAATAAAAAGACAATCAAGTGCCGTCAACAACTGCACAACGACTGGCGAGGCATTTCGGGCAGGAAACAGCTCTAAAGCGAACATCGGAAGTTGCGGAGTTTTCCTAGGAAGTCGAAGAGAAAGAGCTCGAGGGTCGGCGAACTAATGACTTATTCTTCGAAACACTCATAAATCCCTTTTTGGACAGGTGGTTGTGTCGGAGATGACTTATAAATTGTTGAAGGAGGCAATACGATTTTGGAAGCCATTGTCTCGATGAAATTTGGCTTAGTGATTGCTTGGAGTGGCGGTTGATTACTGGTGGATCGAAAGAAAAATGGAGTTTCGGGAAAAAATCAAAGCTAATGAGTTCTCATCGTCAAATACTGAATTCAAAAGGAATTGATACAGTGGGCAACCTGATGGATGCTCTCAACATTGAAGATTTCTGCTTGTAGTGATGACATATCTGAAAGACAGGTCAGCAACGTGCTTAGTAGCTTGGAAGAGATTGAATATGGTGTACGTCAAGGGATAGTTTTTGGACCAATTCTGATTTCCATTACAGATCGAATATATTGTACCTCAAATGACAGTTTAGAGACCAATTCTGTTTTCTATTACGTGAATGGTTTATTTTACAACGAAAACACTGGCGAAATAATCAGCTTTGCTAATGATGAAGCTATTTTCTATACAGCAGGAAGTTGGTCTGCAATGAAAGTAAAATCTGGAAGAGATCTAGTACTCCTATTGTTTGGTGGGATGGAGAGGAGTTTGAACAACACCTAAAACCACGTGAAGTTATTCAGGAAAATATCCTGAAAATGATCTTGAACTAAAATTCACGATATTTCATTTAATTTATTTACTAGACATCAAAATTTCAAATAATATATGACTTCAGAGTTCTCCCTCAATGTATGGTTTACACCTGGGAAAGAAATATATCTGTATTGTGATTTTCCATCTATTGAGGATAATTATGAATCATGTACATCTCAAATACATAAAATGTTTATGCTCCATGAATACATTGAGTGAAATCAGAGGGTTATACAATTCTACTGATTTTGGTGAATTGTAGGAGAGCTAAGAAAAGCTGTATTTCATATTTGAAATATACTGATAGGCGAATGATAGCAAACGATTACGCAAACGGATTAGGTTTCTTTATATATAATTTTTCAGGACAGTTTTAAATTCTCAATATTTATAGTTCTCAGGTTTACAGGAAGAAGACTGAAAAATTTTGTGTCATAATAAAAAATACTACATTGGGAATGAGTTTTTCTGGAAAGTGGAACCTGTACAACCAAACTGTAATAAAGGGTTATTAAATTATTTTTGTAATTTTATTGTGAAATTTATTCTTTTGATCAACTGATTAGCATATTCGATCTAAGAGAAAAGGTGCTTTTTGTGAATTCGTACTTAATTTGTTTTTATGTAGCCACAATCCAATTTTCCTCATATCTCGCTCAGCTGTGTGAATAGTTTCATTCCAGTTGTTGCCTTTGATTTTCAATTCAGTAGCATTGGCATAACATATGATGTGGCTTATAGATTTAATAATATGACAATATTGTTTATGTATACAAGGAACAATATTGGACCCAATACCAATACTATCTATCGGTGAGGCACACCAATAGATAGGGTTGAGGGTGATCTTTTGGTTTTACCGATTTTAATTTGTTGGATCCTGCTACTGAGATAGTTTTGAAAAAGTTGTAGAGATATTCCCACTGAAAAATCATTAGAAGATAGTAAAGTTTTGGATATGGAACAACATAATAAAATAACAATATGAAGAAAATAAGAACTGATAAACCAAGACCATAGTTATAAGACTGGAAATAGAGGAAAATTCATAAGTCTGTTTGAAATTCAAAAGGGCACAAATTATGCGGATATTTTGAATCATCCATTATCCACAGGCTATCAGCCAAAACTGAAACTTGCAACTCCAGTATCGAATGGAAAAACTCTATTTGATAAATTTGTTTGTTTATATTCTGTTGAATTTCATTAGTTCGGACTTCTATTGTCTAATATGATTTACCATTTGAAATCCTAAATCCTAAATTAATGTGAATAGCTGACAACAACACTTATATTAAACAAAAAAATCCTGAAATGAAATTGAAATGAAATAAAAAACTAGCAACAATTGAAAAATTGAATAATAAAAAAGAAACACAAATTGAAAGATTTTAAGCTGAGTTACTTCAAGACATTTCGATTATCACAGGTCAACGATGAAAAAATTTTTGACTCAAAACACTTTATTAGTCTGTTTTTTAAAGTGCTAAATCCAAATATGACGCTTATTAACGCGTATCACCTACCATTTTTTCACATTTGCACATCAATATAGCAACTTTTTCGATATATTACATAATTTAACAGCTTTCATATACTATATACCATATACCATATTTCAGCACTGCTGAAACACATTTACTGTCCAAAAAAAAGGGGAATTATATTGTTCTGTTCACAGGTGATGTTTTGTTTACTGTCAACCTAATTTTATTTTCTGGTTTCCAGTGCATGTGCTCATTAAAATGTCTAATCGTTATGGTTAAATGATATGTGGTGACTTGAAAATAACATGCACGCTTCTTGGTCAACAAGGCGGGTTTTACCAAATTTCCATGTTTTTTGTGTGAACAGGACAGTAGAGCAAGGGATCAACATTGGTGCAGAAAGAACTGGTCTGTGAGGGCGTCTTCAAAACCCGGCGAGAAAAACATTATCCGTAAGAACCTTGTAGATCCTAGAAAATTAATCTTACTACCTCTACACATAAAGTTAGGCCTCATGAAACGGTTTGTAAAGGCATTGCCTAAAGATGGACCTTGTTTCAAGTATCTTTGTCAGAAATTTCCAAACCTTTCAGAGGCTTAACTCAAAGAAGGCGTTTTTGTTGGACCCGACATTCTAAAAATGATGATCGACGTAAACTTCGAAACCACAATGACCATACATGAGAAAGAAGCATAGGTATCATTCAAGCAAGTTGTTAAAAAATTCTAAGAAAAAGTAAACAAAGTTTTCAAAAACATTTTTTTGTTGGCTTATTAGTATCCACAAACTGAAAGTTCAAGCAACACAATTTGGAATGATACCCATTTTGATTTTCGTGCATTTGATGTGAACATTCATACTGATAAAACTGGTGTTTTAAAACTTGGTACGAGTGCTAGATATTCAAAAAGACTTCATGAAGAAGAAATATAGATACTCTTATTTGATTGAGAGGTTTATTATATATAATTTCAATCATATGGTTAACAACATTTTCAATTATCAGCATCTGTTTTGTGGGTGGTCTATCATTACCGTGGACTATAAACGTAATTAGCACATAACTAACTGACAATCAACTTTTTTGTATTCATTTCGAAAACGAAGACAACATGAAAAATTCGAGAATGTTTCTCCATGAATAGCAGGCATGGTATCGGTTCCTATCATCAGATAGTAAACAATGGGTGGGTGTGTATAGTGTAGGTATTTCTGACAAGAGAATGTAAATCACTTTGCACCTGTTCTCGCATTTCTTTCCTTATATTATAATAAACTATACGGCATGCTGAAATGTTGGTGTGTGGAATTCAATAAAGTTGTGAAAATCTTGCATTTATTGAGCTCTGGATGTTTGATTAGGTGTACAGTTGAATAGGTTCGTATACTTTAATGCCTAGAGATAGCTGAATCAGTTATGGGTGGCGAGCTGGCCAGTTGTTGACGCCAATTCAATTCAAGATATACTTTATTGTCCGAAGAGTAAATTATTATTGACAAAGCCTGGTGAGAAATATGAATAGCATATAATATTATTCACAAAAGTGAACTCACAAAAAGTAAGTGATGATATAAACGGAGAGATATGTAAATTAAAAACCTAATGAAAACTCTCAGAATATAAAAACATGGTCAATAAAATAAATGAACTTAAATTCAATCGAAACATATAAAATCAATAAAATACCATACCATTGAACTGATTATCATACTGTAGAGAGAAATCATTTCAAGGTTTTGGAATTGAGGATATTGGAAACATTGGCAGCAGAGTTCATCTTCTAAATCCAATTTTTAACATCACCATTATCTCAACTAGATTTTTGATATCACATTTCAAATGTGTGAATTCTTGTGAAAAAAAATCAATATATAAACTCTAGCAAGAATTGTAATTATTCAAAAACTATAGTTAGAATAGAAAAATAAGCTATTCACGAATAATTATTAGAATGTATTTCTAGGGGAAAAACATTTACAAATTTTGATTCCAAAGAAAAGAAAACAATTCAATCGATGTAGATCCTTATAACTCGCTACATTAGTGGGTCAAATCGCTAAATTGACACAATTTCAAACAAACCATGAACCATGAACCATTTAGATCACTTACACCTTTTATTGTCTATAATTTTTTCTTCAACCACTTTTCTAAATTTCTAATGCTTTCATTTCAATACCGTTATAATATAATTGTATGTAAATATTGTATATTTATTATATGAATTTTGTTATTTGCAGTGTTACAGACCATTTTTTATTGTATGAATGATTGATTATATATCTAGAAGATCAATAAATATCTATCTATCTTTCAATCATGCTCATTTTCAAAAATATCTTTAGAAATTTGTTGAAACTTGTGCCAGTTAAGGATTAACAAGGTCCTACCATTGATGTGCAGTTCCTTGCTGGTTGGTTCACAGGTTTCACAAAACTTGATATATTCAACCAAACTTTCAACCTAATCAAATGATCAATATTCATATAATGAATCGCAATTATTTTTTCATTAACAATAGACAGACGAACAGACAGTGACCAGTTACACTTCTATTATATGTATTGATGATAATTGAAGACAAAATATAATATTTAACGAAGGCATTCCCAGCTTTCATTCTTTATATGAAGCTTTCTGGAAATTTTCACCTCACACAATTTGAAACTCTGATTTCTCCCACAAAAGTTTCTACATTACTATACTTTCGTAAACAAAGATCAACAAGCGACCTTCTGTCATATGTAACTCATATTTGGAACAACGCAATCGAAAAACATGGAGAGTTAAGAGTTGTGTGTGGCATGAGGGTTTGTTATGGCTTGCCAGATAATTTTTGTGTTTGGCTCTTCAGCTTCCTAGAAGAACGTTTTCTGCAAGTGGCCGTAGATGGATATCTCTCGAGTACTTTCACCAGGGATCCAACCCTCTTTTTATTGTATATAAACGACTCATTGTGTGCTGAAGACAGCACACTTGTCTCATCATTACGTTTGGATTTCAGGACATCGGCTGTGGATGCACATCACCGGTAGCAGGAGGTTCAATATCTTAATGAGGATCTAGAAGTAATTGAGGTAAAAGTAATCAAGTTCAATTCAATGCCACAAAACCTGAGACATCGGTTTACTCCTAAAAAATTAATGTTTCCGAACCGTATATACTAATGTCAGGTCAGACAATTCCGCTTTCTGCTTCGATAAGTTTGTTGGGTGATAAAATGGATACCAATATGTCTTGGCACAATCATGTCGCTGGAATTGCAAAGGTTGCTGCTTGAGAAGCTCCCAAACGAGAAAACTGTACACATTTCAGCAACTTTTGATGCTTCATAAAGCTCAGATTACACCTTCTTTAAAAAATTGTTCTCATGTATGGAGCTCCACTTCCAAACATACCCTGAAGCTGCTGGATTGCATCCAGAAAAGAGCCGTCCGCCTGATTGGAGACGCGAACATCAGTGGCAACCTTGATGGTCTAGAACATCGAAAAAAGATTGGTGATTTGTCTTTCTTCTATAGATACTTTCACGAAAAGTGTTCAAGTGGCCTGGCACATTTGATTTCATCAAGAGCGGTACAAATCTGAAATACGGGACGGACCGCTCATCGTTTCGAGGTTCAACTCAATACACCTCGAACTTCACTGTTTGAGAACTCTCTCATTTGGAGAACGGCGTTTATAAGAAATAAACTCCCTGAGATCGTTTTACCAAATGGATTCGTTCTCCAGCGATTCAAATCCAATGTTAATCGCTACTTTCACCCATGCACCACTTTAAGGGCGCTTTAAGGATTTTCCAGTAGTGCTTGTGTTTCGCTCTTGAAAAAAGGTTACCAATATTATGTCATTCAAATATAATATTTTCAAATGTTTCCTTCTAAATATATTACCTAAGTTAGGATTCAGTTCCGTAATTTTGTCATGAAACAAACTATTATACAGTTATAAAACTTGGGAATTACAGACCGGATTTCATCTAAAACCATTAATAGATAGTGAACAAATGATTATGAATCTGAATTGACTTATGACATGTTTAATATACCTAAATCGAAAATTATTCAACAATTTCCTAACTGGACAAAAGTTCCCAACTATGACATTAAATTATTTCGATTGTGAACTTAATAACCTGTCATTCCCATTCCTACTGAATATTATGTGATTTGCATTGTTCCAAGACAAAAAATATTATATCATTTCGAAATAGAATCTAAATGGATCAAAACTCTTGGGATATTTCACAAATACTACTAACACTGTAACTGTAAGAAGATGAGTTTAAGAAATTTAATATAAATTTACAGAAAGTTTCAAAATTTCAAACTTGTTTTCATAAATGTTTTCAAACTGAGAAAATGTATTTGTCTCTCACTTGATTAATCAATTAATCAAATCATTGAGTAATAATAGATCACAAAAGTGATATAAGAATTGTCACTTATAAGGTTATGAAAGTATACATATATAATGAAGCAAAGAAAAATGTAATTTTCTAGGATTTTTACCACATTTATTTGTAACTAACGTTACTGCAGTTTCGTCCTATACGGACAATTTCAAACTTATACAATAAACTAACTTTAGTTAGTTGTAGCCGCTAACAAACAAGCATAGTTTAGTCACAATAACTCAAAATACTTTTGAGTTATCAATAAAACGTAGCAAGTCAGGAAGCAGGTTCATATAGAATTTTTCACATGAAATGTGACCTGTAATCACTTCCTGAAGTTAATGACATCATTTTAAATACACCTTGTATATTTATCGCCATATCATACTGGTATGTATGATATGACAATGATATTGAAAGTTTTTGGTTTTCTACTGTTCCATTTTGATACAAAAAAAATATGGGAATCTTCCAAAACAAGTAAGGAAGCAATGAGTTTCAAAGGAAGCAACTCTATTCATAGATATACAGATCATGCAAATAAGTAACTACACACAATTCTTTTGAAAAATTCCCACATTTTTTTGTATCGAGATGAAGTATTAGAAAATCGAAAACTTTCGTTCCCAAAAATTAATTAATCTTAAAAATGTAACCCTTTCTATACCTACATACTGTTGCGTTCTACTCGTGGGTTTGACAATAATTGATTATACTGTAACATTAAACTCAACTTTATTTCAGTACTACACTGACAATTCAACACAAACTGTAACTCAAGACTAATACTCAAATGTCTATCTCATTATTAGATCACTGTCAACTAGACTTCTCGATCTGCGAGTTGGTAGTGTTTATATATGCCAATCGAAGTCTCTGGAAGCCTCTGGAAGTATTTCTAGTCAAGTAATGATATCTTTCAAATATGATTGAAACATTCTTGGTGAAATAATCTGTGACATTTGGAATAGTTTTCTGGAATAGTCGATTGTTCAACAGTCCGATTTTTGGGGGGCTTCATCTTTGAGAATAGACCAGAGCGCCAAGTGTTTCCTTCAAATTACGGACCAGTAGACAAGAAAAATGAAATATAATGAATGATATTTTGTAAACCAACGCGAGCCAGAAAAACAATATTTACCGAAAATTTTGATTTGTTTGAAACATTGAAACCACAGAACATTTCCTTCTGGCAACTCGGTGACAATCACGTTCCGCATTGAAAGAGTCTTCTGATCACCCCTGCTTGCAAAGAATATATCCATACATTTCAGGGAAATCATATTTCCCCACATAACACGTCATCGTGCGTTGAATTCCTCGACAAAGTGTACAAATTTCGAGAGATTTGTTTAGCGCAGAATGCCTCCATTATGCTAATGAACGACAGTATGATGATCCGTGTCTGCTTGCGATATTCCCTTTGCATTGTGCCTTGGAAAAGTCTTGTTGTCATTTTTTACATAGACATTATAAATGTCACAAAACCGTTCATAAATATATTTTATTGGGGTTGAAATTCCACGAAAACATTCTCTCGTTATTCCATGTTCAGACGACCGTAATATATTAGGCAATAATTTTATAATGTCGCATGGCTGATGAACGCAGGGCTGTAATTAGGCGACATTTTCTATTGGAGCCCTCAAAACTCGAAAGGAAATAGTTATGGATATTGACAGATATCTTGAAATGGAGACAACGAATAAAAAATTTCACAAAACAGTATGATCAGACTCAATAGGGGTTCTTATAGAACTGTAAACATTTTTCCGATTGAAAATGTACTGAAATTCCTGGGTCGCTGTTTACGAATCTAAGGTCAGATCATCGATATCGTTAACCACTGTAGATCATGGGTCTACCAAATTGGACTACGAGTTTCCTAGGCTCAATTATGAATCTAAAGTCAGACCAAAGATATGATGATCCATAGTAGGAAACTGAAAATAGGCTGACCATATGTTGAGCTACTGTAGCTCAAAATCGGTTTATGTTTGAGCTTCGCAGTCAGTAAACTTCTTGTTCTATTCATCAAAAACTAACCCAGCCATGTCTTGTAGTTTAGTGACGTAAAATTTCAAAATGAAATATATTCTAGGGCCATCTAGGCTGTATGTCGGCTAATGCCCTTCAAACATGCCGTCATATTTGAGTCCTCTTTATGAATTCGTCATTTCAACTCATTTCGTTCTTCCTTTCATTCAATGTGCTACATGTGATGATGTGACTATGATTAGCGAAAATACAACTCAGTGCACTTTTGGCATCGTCTTTGTTTTTCATTTTCCAATAGGTTCTACACTTTTCCTTCTTTCATTTGACGTGCTGCATGTAGCGATCCGACTATTGTTAACGAAGTAACGGCTAAATGCCCTTCTGACTTGTTGCCCCAACTCTGTTTATTCTTCGTCGATGAATTCCGCATTCCTTTCCCTTTCATTATATGTGCTACACATGACGATACGACTATTATTAGCGAAGATGCGGCTTAGCGCCCTCTTGTTATGTCACTATCTTCGATTTTTCTTTGTATCGAGGTCCTATCTCAAAGCCGTCAAATCTGGAAATTGAAGTGAGGACAATTTGAATTTTCCGCTGTACGCGCGATAGCTTCTGACTGGATGATGACGAGAATTGAAGGAATTGGGGCGGTCTGAAATAGGGCAATCCCTATTATAGGGTGTTTTCAACCCATTCATCTCTCGCTATACCCATCTGCAAGTTTTTATCGCAACTATCACCCGGTATATTAATTACGAGTGTGAATCCAAGCCTCAACTCCACCCCTTCACACAGTTGTTATACAGCGGCAGTTATTACTTTCAATTACTTTCATGAGCAATAATTTCAGATGTGATTGCATGCAATTAAAATCACTGTTGGAGCTTTTTGTTGATTAAAAATTTCAAACCTGCAGCATGAATATGTGAGTTGAAAGCCGGAATTCATTGTCCCTTTTTTGTTTTCGTTGATTCATTTGCGCGTTTGAAGAATGATGTCGAAAAATTTATTTCGAGATGGAGTTTTCGGGCTATTCCAGGATTATTTTCGTATGTGTATATCGACTTTGTGCGTTTTATTTCCGGGTGAGAGAACAAGAGCATAGGTGTGCCAGTGGTGGGGAATGTGCAAAATTTCAGTTCAGGAAATTGGAAATAGAAAAAATAGGAAACGGAGAAAAAGGTAGGCTCCAAACTTTATTCCAATAACACCTGTACATTGAGAAATTGAAGGAGTTGAGCAATGTAAAAAAAGGTCTCCGAAACAGTTCTTCACCAGCATCTTCATCCCGAATCGAATATGTTGGATCAACATTCTTCAGAGGGTATCCGACTGGTTTGTGAGTTCTAGTCATGAAAAATGGCTCGATACCAACTCTGGAGCGATTGCTGCTCTTCAGTTACAGATTAGGAATCGCACGTTGAAAGGTTAGACTGGTTAAGTGAAAGAACCTCTTCACCACATTGTTTCCGAGCATTGCGGATGAATTCAAGTGAAAAAAATTCTGGGAGTAGGCAGTAGTCTAATGGAACCTTTGTTCTTGCAGTCAACGCACATACTGCTGATGAATGCTGCCACAGTAGCAGACGAAACGTATTGTACTTCAGGTTCCAGATAAGATTTTGTTCTTCATTTGTGTTTCTGTCCGTAAAAACAATATCCTTTTATTGAAAACAAATCTTTAGTATCACCGCTGCAACTCTTCAGTATTCGTCGTTTATCAGGATTGTTAATCACGTCGAAACTGACCAAGATGTAGTTTTCCTGTTCACTGAAGGTTCCTCCCAGAGAGGAATTGAAGTTTTTTGAATACTGTTCAGGTTTCTTCTACCAAATCTTCGAGGTCTGTGGCGAGTGATGCCCTGTTTGAAAATTGAGAGGGGGAGAATCTGTGCACTTCCGCACTGCATGAGAAAGATCTAGATTATCTCCAAATTCGAAATATTGGGCTCAAAATACCCAAAACTAACCAGGGTGATCGCCAAACGTCACACTCATGCTCAGCCAAACGTCATACCCATGCTGAATCCCTAAAGAGATGGGATGGAATCAAAGGATGCAATCTTGCCAGAATCACCCTGGGCGACCCTGGGAAGCTGGCGCCAAAGAAATATCTGGCGATGACCTCCAAAATATGGGGCTACTGGACATACCTCTATGTGGGAGCAGAAAAATGAAACTATCAGGCATGTACTATGCGAATGTCCGGAGTTATCGTCAATAAGAAAGTGTAAGTTCGGGAGTCTTGGCCTACACCTGCCGATATAAAGGAGATGTGTCCACCTTCCTGGAAAGGACAGGATGGACGATGACCTAGAAGGACAACTTTTTGGGAGGATGTACAATGGGTCACATATGGTCTAGGCCTACTAGGGTAACCATCAAATATAGGTTCAATGGAAACTCTAAATTTTATGTACATCAATCCACAAGCCTACTTCCTGTTTCTCCCAATCTGTTGACCATACCCGTATACTCTTTTATTTGGTTTAGCCGTTCTGAAAACTCTCAATATTTTCCGACGACAACATCATAAAATTCGTCTTCAAAGAAAGAACGTTGCATTAAATCGAATAAAAAACGACGTCACCAGCCGTGAGCGTTATATTTACCATCTTGCAGTATTATTCCGTGAGTTATATGGAAAGAGTGGTAACACTGAATACGCCGGGGAGTTTGTAAAGGAATTGGGCTAGAGCCGGTTCAAAGGTTTTTCGGACACGTGGTGGTTTACTGTAATTGAGTTTGTCGCGCCTAGCATTTGACGTTCCCTCAGGACAGAGATTGAAGATTCGATGTCCTTTGCGTTGGAGTACGGGGCGAAAGGAAAGTTTAGAAGATGTTCGTCTCAAAGGAAAGTCCATCAGGAGTGCGAATATGATTTGAAAACGTAATTTACGAGCTGAAAATATTTTTGTTGTCACTGGGAGCGAATCTTATCACTATAATGATTTGTTTGATGAAGGTTTTATTAGATTTGCCATCATTGAAATGTAGAGGAAATGTCATGTGTACGAAATTGTCTAAAATTTCCAACATGAGATGAGAATCTCCACCAGTGAGAAACGAACTGGTATTTTCAAATGCTTGAGGCCTTCAAACTTGATACCAAAGTACATTTTCGGCACAAACTTGAGGAATCGAGTTACAAATCGCACAGAGAAGATGGATAAACAGTCATTCCAAAAATACATCCGCAAAATCACCTAGAATACAGAAAATAGTACGAATACAACATACAATCAATCGAAGAGCTGTAAAAAATTGTGGCAGGAATAAGCTTGTTGGAATGAGTGACATAAAAAGACTGAGTACAACAGAGTACTAAGAAACAAAAAGAATAAAACTGAAATGAGCAAAACATTAAACAAAGAAACTAAAACCGGTTCAGCAGGAGTTGATTATATGTGTCCATATATTGCGAATCTCTACGCTACGTTGGCTAAATGTGTCGTTGGACAACATGTATGCAGCTTCATTGAACTTCCTCTTGAACCAGTGTTCCTTCCTTCACAATGTAAAAGGAAGTACACAACAAGTTGCCATTCTTAGACGTATTGGTGAAGAGGATCAGTACTAAGTGAGACACATACGTATAGAAAAACCCACTCACGCGGAACAGTACCTGAATCACGAATACAATCACCATCAATCTGCCAAAAGAGAAACACTTAGTAGAAAGCCAAAAACTTTCTTTCCCAAAAATTATTCACCCTAATAATATAACCCCTTCAATTCAAATAAGATCGATGTATACCAGTGAGGATAACAGTGTTTCATGTGAGTACAATTTGATACCATTCATTTAAAGTAGATCTCATGTGAATGATATCTGATTTTATTCCACAACGAATGTTTGAAATACAAACTGAGTAGAGAAAAGTACCTTCTGTATAATTCAGTGTTCATATAGAAGCATTTGTTTCGAATGAATTTTTTTCTTTCGTGTAATGTGCAATGTTTATATGAAAGTAGCTGTTTCAGGAGGACTTTCTTCCAGATTCCCTCATCTTTTTTTTGTATCAAGATGAAGTAGTAGAAAGCCAAACTTTCTTTCCCAAAAATTAATCACTCTTAAAAATATAACTCCTTCAATTCGAAAGTCTAAACTAGTGAAATTGATAGAATCCGTTATTATGTCAAACAATGGACCAAACTTTGACTTGTTGACTTTTTTGTTCTGAAATTCATGAAAAACTAGGTTTTTCAAAACAGAAAAACTATATTCAATGTTGAAGATATTGATATGAGGATTAATTGTGGCCAGAATTCATAATTTGAGTAGACATTCGATTTCAGTTCATATTTCATATATCATTCCATTACATACTTCTATATCAAGGAGTTTCTGCATATTGAAGAAAAAAGAAACAAAAAGTAAATTTTCTCGAACAACTGACAAAAACAATTTTACCTCTATCCGTCGTGTTAACTGAAAAATATATTTCAGTAACACAAAACTAGCCTCGTATAGTAACTCAAAGCAATATCCGATCCGTACCGAAAGGAATTGTTTTCCAAATTAAATTCAAAATATGTTTACGATTGACCGCTTTCATCTTGCCTCGCAGATATTGTTAGGCTTCATCGTATTGAACAAAATTAGATTTCTTACCTTCCTCTCTGATGGAATTCCATATTCTCTCCGCCTAAATCTAGCTGTTCTATTTATTATATTGCTGGAAAATGAAACTCTCTTGAATATTGATATAACCTAATTAGAAGGAAACTTCATTCGGTTGAAATGGTCGCATATTCGGAAAAGGTGAACGTTTGTATCAAAATCGCGGAGAGAATTTTCAAGGTAACCTCGAATGACTAGGAATATAAGTTCCATAGAAATGATAAATAAATTTTTGTGGTTGGATGCCTAATTGAAACTCAAAGCGGAAGATAAATTCGAACTTAGAAACAGAAATTCAATGAGAAATTGATATTTTCAAAACTAGAAAAAACTGTAACATTGTTAGAAGATGTTTTTGATCTCAATGATCATAAAATTGATTTCAGCCATTAACAAAGTATAACAATTACGAGTTCTACCTGAAATTGCTAAAAAAACCCTTTTGTGTACATCTGTCTTTCCAACCTTCATAAAAAATGGCATAGATTGCTCCATTCCTGAATTATTGGACTTGAAGATAATCACTTGCTGATTGAAATACGTGTTGAGGAGTTGAAGATAACGGTATATTATATTTCCGGTAAATTATATTCCCTTGGTTTTCGTGGAAATTTCTTGTCATGGCTGACGTCAAACATGCGCTTCAGCAAAACATCAGTTAAAATCGGAGAGCATAAATATGAATATTATGAGATGGACCGGGTAGTTCCTCAGGGATCGATCTTGGGACCGCTTAATTTTCTGTTATTCATAAACAATCTACCTAACTATATCAGTTCAGATTCAGTAATTCTCTATGCAGATGGCCATTGATGCAGATAGTCCTGAAGACTTACAAAAAAACCAAATAATTTAGCAGAAGAATTCATGAATTGGTGTGAAAGACATTTTTTGATAGTGAATGCAGAGAAAACAGGCTGCATGCATTTCCATTCTAGGTGGAGATCTGTGACTGACATTCAAGTGGTTGTCAAAAATAGCACTATCCATCTTTCTGAAGTTACGAAATTATAAATTATATAGATAGTGGAATGAGTTGGGAAAATAATATTGATGCCGTAAGCAAAAAAGTGAACACAGGTTACTATGCTATATTGCAATTAAAAAATATGTTCAATGCCAATCAACTCATCAATGTTTATTATGCTCTAATCTACTGCAACATATCCTATAACATCAACATCCGGGGATGCTCCAGTAACTCAAACAGAATATTTGTTTCCCAAAAAAGAATTATTCGGCCCATTTCGGAACTAAAATCAGATGAATCAAGTCGACCATATTTTCAAAAATATTAAATTTTAACGGTTCCCTGTATTTATGTTTTCAAATGTATAATGTTATTTATGCAACATGTTGAGATGTATCAAACAGTTTCTCATTGCCATGGTTACTCAATTAGAAACGGAGTCCTCATCAGAATTCCTGCACACAACTCATCATTCTATGGAAAAAGCCCCTCATATAGGGGTATACAGTTTTTCAATCATCTTCTCACAAACCTGAGAGAGCAACGGAATAAAAACATCTTCACATCAAAATTGTAATTGAAGGTACATTTGCAAGACAAATGTTACTATAGTATCCGAGAATTTCTTGATATAAAATGAAAATGTGTTTGCTCATATGTATGCATATAAATGTAATGAATGTTTTCATGTATATGTGTACAAATCTATTGAATAATATTGTTGATTGTAAATTAGTCCACCATTACACGGTGTCTTATTTGTGACGTATCCTGTATCATGCTGTATGTGATCTGTAAGGATTGAATATAGATTTTTTTTCACCGTAGTATGCGCTGGTCAGGCCCGAAGCCCCGATACATTCGGGAGGG
>WOGO01000127.1:0-11608 GCA_015342085.1 Leptinotarsa defecta
TTGGTGTAAAGGCTTTCCACGTCGAAACTAATTAGTTGATCTTCCTGTGTGACCTCAATTGACCCTAGTAGTTCGACAAAATGCCTTGAATTCTTCACAAAAGACGATCACATGTGATTCCGGTCTGAAGAATACAAAGATAATGACCTCTGTAGTCGATGCCTCAACTCAAAAAAAAATATTGTTGTGGATTTCATATAAGTGACCAATGAAGTTCTAACTACGGTACGAAACTTCAGAAGTGATTCGTTAGGTCGTTTTGAGAAAAAATTCTTATGAACGTCCAGATTTGCTTCGTTTCTGATATTCAGGGCGTTGAAGTTTAAAAGTTTTTATAAAATATCATAAATATCCTTACAGCGATTTGTTTGAAATTTGCAACAGTTATGAGTCTACATTCAATGAAAACGTATACAATATAATTTTAACATTCTGAAGTAAATCTAATATATCAATATAGAATATAGTGTCACAAATTATTTCGAAATTTCTGTGGCAAAATAAACTCTGGTTTGATGCTAAGGGAGGGAGATGATAAAAAAAGTAATAAGTGGCTTATTTAGCCCTAACTAGTTTTATATTATAAGGTCCAGTGGAGTATCAGTGGGCACCACAGCCAACAATAATGAGAAAAAAGTACGCCTCTAAATTGTTGTTGTAGTTTTTTATTTTTTTAGATTAATCAACTAAAAATGCAACTTTTTCGTCGATTACGTTCTCTTCATATCTACCTTCGTTTTCGAGAAAAAAACTGAAGCCACTTTGCATATCATGAACCTTGCTTTGGAGACCAGCTGAGAGTGATAGTGATGTCATATCAGTGAAAGTAAGACTTGTCAATTAGCAGTGATCCAATCATGAATTATTTTACTAACGCTGAAATGGCTGACATGCACTTTATGGATCAGCAAATGGAAATGCGGAAGAAGCACAGAGAATTTACATGTAGCACATTTAGTGCTACATGCGATATTATGTGAAACTGGGAGTTTCATTGAAAATGCAGGTGGTGGAAGACCAGAAACTATAACAACGCCTGAAGTAGAAGAAGCTATACTTGATGCGATAGAAGAAGATCCTTCAAATAGTATCAGGAAGATTCCACTGCAACTGAAAGTCAGCAAAAATACCTCATGGACAGTTCTAAAAAGAAACCTCCTATATCCATATCATATACAGCAGGTCCAAGCTCTACTGCATCGAGATTTTCACCCAAGATTGAAGTTTTTGCATGTGGTTGATTCATACGATGGCACACAATAACGAATGTTCACCAAAGCAAATTTTTCACAAGATGCTATTATGACCATTTTTGGTTAGCTACAATGACAATTTTTGGGCCGACGAAAATCCCCACGTTATTAGAGAAAGTCATTTTCAGCAACAATTTTCGCTGAAAGTTTGGGTAGGAATGATTGGTGTCTACTATTTTTGATTGGTGGCCCATTTTTTCTATCAGCAAGATTAACAGGTGAATCCAACACAGCCTTTTGCAAGATCATTCACCCATTCACTCATTAAAACAAGTGTCAGTACTTGTAAGAGGCAACATGTGGTTTATGCATGACAGGACTCCAGCTCATTTTAATGTTCTTGCTTGTCAGCATCTCGGCATCACCTACCTTAATCGCTGGATTGGACGTGCAGGACTTCAAAACTGACCAACTCACAGTCCTGATATGAATCCTCTAGATTTATATTTATGGGGTCATCTGAAGGCTCTTATTTATAAAACTCCTGTACTAGATGTGAATGACAAATCGGTTGCAGTCGTCTTTACCTTAAGGTCGAAATTGTTTATTAGTCATTATTGATTTTTATTTTATGTTGTCCGTGGATAGTTTTTATGATTGATTGTGTTTTCTCCAATACGAAGAAAACATAAGCGACGAAAAAGTTGTATTTACAGTTGGTCAATCTGAAAAATAAAAAACTACAAAAAAGTCAGTGGCGTTCTTTTTTTTCTCAATATTATTGACTGTGGTGCCCACTGAGATGCCACTGGACTTAATAATTTCAATCTAGTTCGGGCTAAATAAGCACCTTATTACTTCAAATAACGAAGCAACTCCGGGTATATGTTCATAGAAACTTTTTTCTTAAAACGACCTAACGAATCACCCTCTGGAGTTTCATACCGTAGTTAGGAAACACCCTCTAATATCACATAATATGGTTGGGGGTTCCTAATAAGTGTAGATGATGAGAGATAAGCTCCTTGGTACAAAAGAGAAACACAAACTTTTGTTAAAATATTGTTCCTTAAGAGTATTCATAAAGTTTATTATTCTATATTTCTTTTTGCATATATTGGAGAACATTATTAGGGAAAGTGATCAAGATTTGTGTACTGTATTTAAGTCGTAGATTTTGTTTGGCTATTCTACATTATATGGGTTCATTTGAACATGCAATGAAGTTATTTGAGATCTACGTTATGGACCAGAAACAAAAATATGTATTGACAATATTTACTATGACCATCAGATCAGGCGTACCACAAGGATACGTTGTTAGCCCACTTCTTTTCACCTTGTATACGTCTATCATTTTGAAATTACTTAAACATTGCTCAAATCACTGTTATGCAGATAATACGCAGATTTATTACAGTTTCGAATCAATTACTGCCGAAATAACAAGTGCGTTGATAAATGATGACCCGAGTAACTGTATCGGAACGGCGTCTGAACGAAGTCTTGAAAAAATAAGGTGAACTGAAATTTTTCTCAAAAAATATTTATTTATTCATCCATTTCTATTTTGTCCCCTCGAAAGTAAATCCTTCTCAGGTATTACACTTATGCCAGCGTTTTTTTTATCCTGGAAGCAGTTCTGATATGCACGATGTTGTTTTTGGCCAAAAAATTACGAACAAGCAATGACGAATGAGCAGGTGCAATATCGTGATGCAAAAGCCATGAATTGTTTTTTGAAAATACCCGACGTTTTCTTCGTATTGCTTCTCGTAAGAACTCCTGGTGCATTTCGCCATGGTAATCGAAGAAAACAGTGAGCAAAATCTTGATATTTGATCGAACTTGGCACTTTTTTTGGTCTTGACTCTCCTGGGATCTTCGATTGGGACGATTGGATTCTGGTTTCGATCTCATAACCATACACCCTTTTGTGCAAATCTATATCGCCATTGACGTCATTCAACAATTCCTGAGCGATGCTCATGCGACGGTTTTTTGGTAAAAATTCAGCAATTTTGAACTTTCGTTTCCAAACGCTGCCCAAAATTTACGAAAAAAAAGATGGCATATGAGCCAACCGATATGCCGACATCCTCAGCAACTTCTCTAATACTGATTCGGCGATTCTCCGTAACAATATTCTTCCCTTTGTCAAAATTTTTGTCGGTTGTTGATGTGCTGGAGCGTCAAGAGCGAGCGTCATCTATCACATCTTTTCGACCTTCTATGAAAAGCTTGTACCACTTGTAACCATTTTTAACTCAGAGTAGAATCACCATATGCCACTGTCAACATTTCGAGTATTCTTGAGTACTCAATTCCATTTTTTACACGAAATTTGATGCAAATTCTTTGATCCTTTTTTTTAATAGCAGAAAATCGCCGAACACGCAAAACACGTCTAACTTTTATGCCTCTCACCAACAAACTTAACATGCTAAATAGCTGAAACTGAGAACATATGTTCGAAACGAGTGAACCAACATAAAAAAATAAAAAATCGCTTATCGAATGTACGTAGCGCGCGAAATTCGAACATTCAACTTATTTTCTGAACAGACCTCGTATTATTTGTACTTCGTCAAACTTATTGTTTTCGGGTAGAAAGTCTCATATTTCAATTTGCAAAATTTATTGCGACAGAAATCGAACGAATTTGAGCAAGATCAAATTTCGTCAATGTAAATATTTTTACGCAACGCGCACCATATTCGTTCATTTCATCTAGCCTTATAAGGAGGCTGCGACATCATTTATAACAGTTCAAGTACCATCCATAAATTTCCTAGCCACATTTCGCAGTTATATAACTCGTTATTCAAGATGAAAAAGATTTGAATTACCATTTTATTGGGTTGGTTGTGTTTACATATATTAGCTGAATCAATATCCGAAGGGTCGGAAAACTTGCATAATTCATGCTGCCATGAACAACTGGAGAAATAATGTGCCTCGCCTACCATTCAGCTGTTGAGGTTATTGACAATTGCAAAATGACATGCGAAAACTGATTCGTCTGAGTATTAGTGGAGAAACTTGCAATGAATTTCTTCAATCAAAGTTGGACACAAAATCCCGAAGCATAATTTTCGAAGGGTGTGTCTATGACTGAAAGAACAATTGTATCTTATAATCAAAAGACACTATTATGCCTTTTAATTATAAGTCATTAAATGAAACAATAATTCTGAAAAATGAGGAGTTTATGAAAAATGAGAAAGTTTTCAAACATTTTTTTTAATTTGTTGTTTTCCAAAGGTTTCAATTTGTTATAAGTGTTATGAATGTGAATTTTGTTGAGGTAGAGAGTTACTCAATTTGGGAGATCCTATAATTTCTCAGATTTTTTGAGATACTCATATGCACCATTGGCAGAAATATAGGGCACTATTCTCTTCATCAATCATGTCAGTAGCAGAAATTTCCATATTCGGTGACTTCAATGTCCACAATATCGAATGGCTTAAATTTACAAATATATACGACGAATAAGGTCGCGAAGCTGAGGCTTTTGGAATAGGCAGTGGACTCAGATCATAAATGAGCCAACCAGGAGTCTTGGCCATGATGGAGAATATGCTAGTCTTCTGGATATATACCTAATAACCAATCCAGATCCAATCACCACCAATCCAGTCACCGTAAGGTCTCTATTGGGATCTTCTGACCACAAACTCATTTCAGTGTTGAGTCAATTATCAATAAATGTAGGGGAACAATCTAAGCTGCGCAAAGTTTGGTATCACAGATCAGCTAAATGGGAGGATCTTCAAGACCAATTCCGAAATTTCCCCTGGCTAGATATTTGTTTCAGCTTTAACGAACCATCAACTTGTGCTTCTGAAGTCACGGAAGTTATTCTATCATCCATGAATGCATATATTCCTTTTTTAATAAAACGACTTTCTAACGGTAAAACTTGGTTCAACAAAAAATGCGAGCGAACTGTCGCCTCCAAAAATCTGGCCTATCGTCAGTGGCGCAAAAATCCCAGTGCCGAAAACCGAACTAGGTTTGTTAATACTCGCAACAGCTGCAAACTTAGGATAAATGAAACGGATCTAGATCCTTCAGGTCAGTAGCTAAAGCTGTTAATCAGAACTTTACAAAATCCACAATTCCACCACTAACGTAAGCGGATGGGGAAATTGCAACAACAGCCATAGAAAAAGCAAATCTACTAGCTGAACAATTTGCGTCCACAGTCGATTTTCTGGGAAAGGCGCCACCCACTATTCCCACACTAGAATCCACAATGCCAGAAATTACTTTTCGACAGCGTCTAGTCAGGCGAATTTTGAAACAGCTCAATATCAAAAAGGCATCTGGTCCTGATGAAGTGCCCGTCATCATACTCAAAATGAACTCGCATCAGTATTTTGCAGACTTTTCAGCCTGTTTCACAAGAAAGGGATTTTTCTTCTTGTTGGAAGATTGCTCGCCTCAGCAAGCCAATGTCCTGGATTCCAGGGCATTGGTTACGAAGGCACATCTTCACCGGCAGCAGGACGTTGCATATCTTAATGTGGATCTAGAAATGATTTCGAATTGGGGTGAATGTAACCAGGTTCAATTCAATGCCACAAAAACTCAAGCCTTGGTTTTCTCTTAGAAGATAAATTTCTCCGAACCAGATATAATAATGTCAGGTAGACAATTTCGCTTTCCGCTCCGATAAGGTAAAATAGACACCAATATGTCTTGGCATAATTATGTCGCTGGAATTGCAAAGGCTGCTTCTCAAAAACTTGGAACAATGTTGTGAACCAGAAAACTGAACGCACTTCAGCAACTGTTGATGCTTTATAAAGCTCTGATCAAACCTTCTTTGGAGTATTGTTCTCATGTATGGAGCTCTGCCCCTAAATATACCTTGAAGTTACGGGATTCCATCCAGAAACATCACGTGCAACCTTGATAGCCTGAAACATCGAAGAAAGGTTGGAGCTTTGTCTCTCTTCTTTAGATTTTTGCACGGGAAGTGTTCAAGTGACTTGGCACATTTGATTCCACCAAGAGCGGTACATATCAGACATACATGACCCACTGTGGCTGCTTATCGTTTTGAGGTTCAACTCAGTACACTTTGAACTTCACTGTTTAAGAACTCTTTCATCTAGAGAACTGCGTTTATGTGGAATAAACTTCCTGAGATAGTTTTTCCGAATGTATTCAATCTCCAGCGATTCATATCCAATGTGAATCGCTACTTTCGCACAGGCACCGTTCTGAGAGCGTTTTGAAGATTTTCCTGTAGTGTTTGTGTTTTGTCCTTGAAAAAGTGTAGTTTGACAAATAAATATACATACCCGATAAGGGTAATATCCCTATCTGGTAAACAAAAAATGACAATGCAGATTATAGTACTAGAAGGTATTCTCACTGCCTTCTTTTGTAGAGGAAAAATCCGATTGAGCAAAATTACCTCATAAGGTAGTAAGAAATGTGAATGAAAAGTTGAATTGTATTTTATTTCATTACAACAGGAAAGTTGAGGATATTTTTCAGTCTCTGCAATGAAAATGTTGAGAAGAAAGCTTTCTACATAATTTGTTTATATGTGACTTTCAGTTGAACCTATCATCAATGAAAATGGCTAGAAGATTCATCAAACTACACGATAAATAATTATCATTGATAGAAAGAATGCATTTTTGCAATTTATCTCGATTTAGTTTGAGGTGATTTGTAGTGGACATACTTCGGATTGTTTCATACAGATTGCCTCTACTGTAAAATAGATCGGAAACCAAACTGACCTGAATGAAATAAGTTTTGTAAATAGTAAGTGACAAAAAGTTGTTTGCCCTACTTTTTGAAAAAACTTTAAAGGTGAATTTTTTTCCAAGACTATTATCAGACTATTTTGATTTTTGTAGGATTGATAACAATAAATGATTAATAACCGATTATATAAAAAAATCCAGCTATTTCAAAAACTCCGCCATTTGCACTGATCTTTTTCTACTATTATTTCAAATAAATTTCAGACGGTATCAAATTCGTCAATTATTCTAACAGCACATGATTTCTACAGGTGGTGTTTTATCTGCCATACTGAACCATTCGAAAAATTATTGTTTTATTTACTCAGAGTTTTTTCAGGATATTTGCATATTTTATTAACATCGGTTAAGACTTACAGACTTGTCTATTCGATTAATGTTCTTATTTTCTTCTTTTATCTTCCTTTCACTTTTCAATAGAAGAAAGTTCAAGAGCGCCAATTATAACAATTACATAAATAATTGAAAGTAGTCATAGTTGCACCGGAACAAGAATCTGGAAGCATGTAGAATTTATAAAACTGAATGGTATCACTGATATTTGTCATTTGATATCTTCAGTAGATTATACCAATATCACACAAAAATATTTTTTTTAAATACTCGTAATATTTTCTTATGTATTGTCCTGATAATCATTTGATCGGGAATGAGATATAACCGAACTAATGGTCAACATGCAAGATATGCAATAAATGAAAGTATTGTTGTTAAAGTAATTACTAGAAATTGTTTGATACTACTTCAGTTTTAAAATTATGCGGAAGCCTACCAGTGACTTGTTTTGCTTACCTTTTTCCTGGCCGCTGGAATTCCAATAATAAAAGTTAATTACTTGAACGGTACATTGATTTCGTCGTATAAAATAACAATAACGTATTAACCAATAATGATTTTAAGTAGGTACAGTAAAATTATATTCAGGGTAGAATATAATTTTACTGAACAACATCAAAAATCATTTCGAAATGTATTCTGTCAGGAAAGTTGTTTCCTAAGAGGTAATTTTTATTTTTTCATTATAATTCGTTCACTATCTACCAATCTGGCATGTGAATATTTGGGTGACAATTCAATAATAAGAAAACATTCGTTCACAATACGTACATTGAAATATTATATTCCTTACAGCTCCGGACTATGAAATAATCTATTTCTTCCTTTTATGTACTGTTTCGTGTGCCTTCAATTTCATTTGAGGGTCAACGTGATGGCCAAATATATTTAAAAATATCTTAGAACATAAAACTACATGTTCTGAGAAAAATATACACAATATAACCTCCATTCACGATATCTTTAATTTTTGGTGTTTTCTCACAATCGAGTTTCACTTTGCAATTGGTGAAATATTATAGAAACCGAAGTTTGGTAGATCTGAATAATCTGTTTCTAATGGTTTTCTAATGCATTCCATTAATAATAATCATAATGATAACAGATAAGTAATGCTCACGGGCAACTACCTACTGGTTCGCTGATTTACGATGCAAGTGCTGAAATCGTATATAAAAAATATTTATCCAGATTGAGAAGCTTCGAAATTCAAATAAAATGAGCAAATTACGTAATGAACACTCATCATGTGTTGTCATATATAAAATCATCATTTATATCCTATATTAAAGTCACCAATTAAAAAATATAATCCTATTATCAAAGTAAATCTAAGTTCAATATCTTAGCATACATGTATCTTTTATTTTTCTAAATGGATATGCACCAATTATATCAACAGAAAGTTACATTTATAACATTATGACTTCAATAATTGGCAAATTATTACATATTGTTGAACAGTTTTTCCTTGGAGAAATTTTGAATCGAATTATTTTTAACGTGGCACATAAAGTATCTTTATAATACTTTGAGGAGAGTGCAATATCCTGTTGGTTGTCACTGGAAGTCACAACATTCTGGAAATGATCTCTGACTTTATGCCTTCAACTGTCAACTACGAACTGCCTTATAAAGTACTGTTCTCGACTACAGAGGACTGGATCCTCCGAAAGAAAGAAATATTAAAAACAGATAGTTGTTGTTTCACAGATGGATCAAAAACACCTTCAGGTTCTGGTGCAGGCGTTTTCAGTCGCAAACCCAGGACAGACATATCAACCTGCCTAGGAATCTATGCGACTGTATTTCAAGCGGAAATTTACGCTATTGAATTATGTGCGGAGAGATTGGAACAATCCAACCTCATATAAAAGTCAATAAAAATAGTCTCTGACAGTCAAGCGGCGTTGGAAGCTCTTGGATCCTACCGAGCAACATCTAAAATGGTAACGAATTGCCAAAAACGACTCTCCTCGATAGGAAGACTTTAACAGATTGTCTCTGGATTCCTGGTCATACTGGCCTTGAAGGCAATGAGGTTGCTGACTCCTTTGCAAAAGAGGGTGCTGCTAACAGATTTATCGGACCAGAACCTGTCATTGGTATCGCTTTAGGCTTTGCCAAACAAACATTGAACACCTGGATGGCAACAAGATGTATGGACTTTTGGCAGAATTTTCCAGCATTGGCTCACTTCAAGACGTTTATTCACCCATCGAAGCTTGATACCAAACAGTTGTTGGACTAAGGTAGGGTTGAACTACGATGTCGAAAAGGCTTTCTCACAGATAACTGTCATTTGAATCATTGTATGCAGAGACTTGTACTGTCGGAAACAGTGTGTGTTGCCTCTATGTATTTGGAAAATGATAAAACAGCACAGCACATACTTTGTGCCTGCTCCGCTGGGGACCGAATCAGGTTTTTAGAGTTTGGCAGAGTTTACCATCTGACCTGGAAGACCATTTACCATACAAACTAATCGGCTTCGTTAAGAAGCTGGGTTCATTTGGTCGAGTGTGAATAAGTGTTAGCCACAATAAACACTTGCGGGTTGCGATGGAGGATCGAATAAACCCATTCACTTTGGATCCAACCTAACCTAATACTTCATGAAGGAATGTGTCACTCCTGTATATCTCACAATATCTATACATCGGAGACTTTCGTATACCTAACTTTAAGGACATAAGAAATATCCTCATAGCTAATTTTGTTTTAGGTGGCAGTATTCGCTTTCCTAGCCCTTGTGAATGCTTCTCCTCTGACAACATTTGGCAAACTCCCACCACGTAAGGAAGAACTGGAAAAAGAATACATTTTACCAGCTGTACAATCATCAGACACCACGGACTCGTACCAGATTCACCAACCTCAAGTATCTCTCGACCTACAGCTTCCCAATGTCGAGCATAACCCAGTACCATTCAACGTTCCTGAGCCTGTATCTTATTTAAGAGTACCACAAGAGAGCCAGGAACCCAACTACTACGAAGTACCGATTCCCAATCAAGATCTGGTAGCTCCTGTTGCGACAGAATGGAACCCCGACAATGACCCCAAGTACTACTACGAAGTACCAGTGGTTCTAACCAGACAAGAACTTCCTACCAAGCAGTACCCGAAAAAGTTCATCGAAGACATCCACCTGAAAAAGAAGCCCTACTCCACCAAGCCAAAACAAGAGTTAGTTCTGCAGCCTATCGATGAAAAACTGTATGAGCAGAGGCAGAACGATTTGCAGAAGAGGTTCGAGTCAATAGCGAAGAATGAGAATAAGAAAGTCATCAAGGTAAAAATCTAGTGGTGCATTCGACATGCTGTAACTACCAAAGAGTGTAAACATTTTCGGCCTGAGGCAACTGTCTTAAGACTATTTTCCGGGTTGGTTAGCCTTGGTAATCTTCCCTATGCCTTTGATAATGCCTAATAGCCTTTGATAATGCCTACCGTAGTTGTAGATAAAACATCGGGCACACAAAGCCGTTAAATAGCTTTAATTCTGTTATAACTATGTTTTGGACACTTGCCTCAATTTCACTCGAATACTTACTCTTCAGTGTTTACTTCAGCCGTTAAAAGTTTCATTACAGATGCTGAGACCTAGAAATAAAGCAGTTGAACAGCAAGTAGCTGCTAGTGAATTTGCAGATCAGCATAAGGATGAGTCGTTTGACCAAGGTCTGAGCAGTGACATAATTGCTTCCTTGGGCATTCCTGTTGCTTCTCAAGGGGCTTCTTCTCCCGGTGAAAGAATCGAGTTTCATATGGTGGGACATGAGGGCCCTCTCTCTTATAAGTGGGGCTTTGATACTGGCAAAGGGTAACTCTTTCTGCTTTTCACTACATTTTGTTTATTCACTCAATTTCATCTTCTAGAACGTTGTTTTACTTTTTATTGATTGATAAATCAACATATATTTTACCTTGTGATGCACTGTTTGGAGCCTTTGGTGTAGAAATGAATATTACTGAAGTCTTTGCCCAACACCAAATCGTCATTTTCAACACCTCGACACGTGTTTCGATCACGTGATCGAAATACGTGTTGAGGTGTTAAAAATAACGATTTGGTGCTGAGCAAAAATCCAGTAATATTCATATATTTTACCAATAGATATTTTGTAGAAATGTTTTCGTTAAGAAAAATGTAAATTTCATGAGAGATTTCAATTTTTTCCTAGTTTATATTAGAGTGGTCCACAAACGTTTTATGGTTGTTGGAATCGCAAGTCATGGAGCTGCTTCTGACCAATAAAGACCAAAAGACCAAAGAGCAAATTG
>WOGO01000127.1:11618-30399 GCA_015342085.1 Leptinotarsa defecta
TTTACCAATAGATATTTTGTAGAAATGTTTTCGTTAAAATAGTTGAAACATAATACATTTCTGATCCCAAGATCCCAAAAAATAGTTTGAAGAGCACCAAAAAAAGTGATGTAGTTGAGATGCCAATAACTGCTCATTTTGAGAAAAATATTGGAGACAAAGCTGCTGCAGCGGATTTTGCATGACCGAAAGCGTGTGGATTCGTACACATATTTTTTTAGATAATCCATCTACTTCATTCAAGACTGAGTCATCTGAAGTTTAAATACCGTGCTCATACTTATGTGGTGTATAGAGTTAGTAACAAGAGCTACACATGATAGTACGTTATTACACAGAAAAACAGACAAAATCTTCCCTAAGAACCAATTCACAAATAGTAAATCTACAATCTATATCTATATTCTATAAAATGCAGCTGATATCTTCAGAAAAAGATTGAGTGAGAAATTGTCGTTCACCCATTTGTGATAATCTCTATAGCACGGAATTCAACTAGTAGGTATCATTGTTTCATTTCACAGACTTCCTGAGTGACTACGAATTCAGAAGAAAATTGCCTCCACCTAGTGTGATCACTAATATTCGAAAAACGAATCTCTCATTGACAATTCTAAACGATCCTGCTGAAAGATTGTAAGCAATGTTGTTAATTAAATGACATTTAATTTACATCTTTGAAAGAAAACACAGAAATAATAACAAAAAATTTCTCTATGTGATTGTAGCAGTCTGGATTAGCGGAGTTGTTGGAACAACTTGAGATGATTTTGAAAACAGAATATTTTTAAAGATTATTTTTTGGAAAAGCCACAAAGGTTTCTTCAGATAATATATTGTACAAGAGATTGACAAAGCTAACGAAGAAATTGGAACTATTCAAACTTCTTGAAATCACTCACTCTATATATCAACGTTTCATAGAAATTCAAGTTCTGGAATTCCTAGGAAAGGAAAGAAAAATGTAAATTTCATGAGAGATTTCAATTTTTTCCTAGTTTATATTAGAGTGGTCTACAAACGTTTTATGGTTGTTGGAATCGCAAGTCATGGAGCTGCTTCTGACCAATAAAGACCAAAAGACCAAAAGACCAAAGAGCAAATTGAGCAAATTGTATGACTGTTGGCACTGGCAACGAAATATCACCGAAGAAGTCATCTCAAAAAGAGATTGCAAAAAAGTATTATTTATTTCAGTATTTAGATTACTAAGTAATCATAATAAAAGTAATTTTGAGTGTTGCTATTAATAATTTCAAAGAGTTCAATCAGAAGGTAAAACATCGTTCTATTTTCTGGTTCTACAGCAAAAAATATTATTCTGTTCTCAAATTACCTTAACACCAAGATATATTTGTATTGGGGCAAGTCACTAACAGTTGGACAAATGGAACTCACTATTATATGTTTTTCGAACCAAATTTTTGGTCCTTTAGAGGGGTTAATTAGAATATTCATGAAAGTGAACAATATTCCAAAAAACAATCAAAAATTCATCAAATATAAATAATTCTTTTATTTTCATCTATGTCATCAGCCAGTAGTGTCTTCTTCTGTTCATCTGATGTAGTTGATAAGAAACTAGCATCATTTATGATCCGGTGATTATGTATTGTGTTTTCGAACTTAAAAAAATACAAGCATCTGTCTGTCTGTCTGTTTAAAATCTGGTTTTCCGTTAACCAGCTGTCGCACCCCTAGGAACGACAACCCTCAGAAGTCAAAACTTGTACGAGCTAAGGACTAACGGGGTCTTACCTTTTAACGTGTGTTTCCTAACACGGATTTGACGATAGTAAGTGAAAATCGATCGTTCAGCCTGGGGCTTGAACCACCGACCAACACGGCGGTCGATTTGAGTGAGTGAACAAAGCACCCCCGTCTAACCGACCGGCTACCGACTGACTACACTACACGAAAATCGTTAAGGCGCTCTTAGAGCGGTGCCTGTGCGAAAATAGCAAATATTTATTCAGAAAAAAGACTCTATTATTAGTAGATAAATACAAAACTCAAGCCACATCATCAAGGATGGAATTGAAAAAAGACAAACTTAGACATCCGTCATAAAAGAAGAGAGAAGAGTCCAATCAGTCCTGAGTGAGGAAATAGTTACAATAATGTTAATTTGAACACAACTTTTTTGAATATGGGACCGATTTTGAATGTTCACATTTTTTATATTTGAAAACGATAAAATGAATGAAACCGGAAATTCCTTTGACCAACTGCTCATGACTGACCCCAAAATGTGGTTATCATTATTCAAGTGCTGCATATTTCTTTTCAATTACTCACCGTTCATCATGTTCACCGAACTTTTATGCTAATACATTTCTATTTCATTGCGTAACCCTTTTTTCAATTCTCATCATACTTTTATGATTGGAATTTTTAATCTCACACTTTAACAAAAATTATGTTTTCGTGTTGCGGTTATTAATCAATTAACATTTCTTTTAGTTTCAAAGGTAGCGTTTCGTAAGTGTATTCATTTCATGCACGTTTGGTGTTATTGCTCAGACAACCGTAGTCAATAACTTTGTCTCTGGGTAGGTATATGGAATGGAACGATTCGATTTGGCTATAAAAGTTGGTCAGTGAATACCAAGCTGATTGGAATTAACCTTCCCACCAGTATTGTATTCAAACTTTTGCCTTTTTCTACCAAATTCTTGGTCCAGCTTCCATTACGGCGCTATACAACCAGCATTCTTCTCATTACGTAATCACGTAACGAGAACCTTGTCTGGGGGGTACAGAAGTCTTGCTTTTCGCAATACTGTACTCTTTATTACAATGTTCTTGTTTGGGTAATACACTTCTTAGGTTACCTTATTAACTGGTGGTTAGACTTTATTTCAGTGGTTCCCAAAGTGATCTAGGTGGACCCCCAGGGGTGCCCGAGAGACTCGATGGGGGCCTACGTTGGCGTGACCACAATTCGTAAACAGGGGTCCACGAAAATTTATCTGGTTTCGATAGTGAAGAACTAAAATGTTACCTCGACTTCACCTATCAATGTTGCAGATAAAATTTTAAGATGCTCAGCGACTATCACATGTTGTTTAGACGTGCAAAGGGAACGAAATACAACTTAACCATACTGAATGAGAAGTTTTCCAAATGAAATAAGAAATAAGTGAGAATTGATTGATTTCGTGTGCTGTGAGTAGATGTCAAGAAATAAATATGGATGGAATCACTTTTTGTATTGATCAACTTCACTTTTTTGACATACCCTCATAGCACAATTAATGAATTAACCAATCAATTCTCACTTTTTGTTCGAAAACTTTTAATTCGTTGTTGAAATGCAGCCGCAACGCCGGAACCAGCAACATTTTAAAAGTAGTCTACGATAAAAAAGTTTGGGAACCTCTGCTTTATTTGATCTCCTACTCACACGTGGACATCCGGTCCATCCCGGCCTCTAACCAGCGTTAAATGAAGGTAGTTGATATATAATTCCCTTTCTTGCACTCCCACGTAGACATCCGTTCTACCCTAGTCACCAACTGGAGTAAATGGGAGAGGTGTTATATAATTTTGTTTACACTCCCTCGTGAACATCCTGTCCACCCCGGCCTCCAACCAGTGTGAATGGGGTTAGGTGTTATATGACTCCTTTTTTGCATTCCCACATGGACATTTGATCCATTCCGGCCTCTAACCGGCGTGAATGGAAATAGATGTTTAATTATTCCTCTTTTGCACCCCAATGTGGATATTCGGTCCACCAGGGCTTCCAACCAGCGAAACTGAGAGCGCAATTTCTATTAAAACAGCTTAAATAAACTCTTTTCAATTTTGTTTTACATTATCACATTTTCAATGTCATGTTTGCACGTACCAAGACGGCGGACAATCACTACACAAATTAAGTTCCATCACCTACAATGACGTCTTCGTACCTTCTTTGTGGACGGTTGTTACGGCACGTCCGTCCACCACTGTGCTAAAATTTAATTCTTAAACATTTGTTTCTGACAGAATCTACCCAAATAAAAAATATACTACTGGAGTTACACGATCATAGGACTGAAATCCAGAGTTTTAGTTTTGTGTTTTCAATACTCAATTAATAAAATAAAACGCAACCAATAACTTAACAAACAAGAGTGAAAAAGGATACATAGCCCCATAGAAAACATAAAAAATGTAATATATAATGAGAATTTTTTCAAATCTCACTCTACGAACATTTTGCTAACTTTTAGCGTCAAACTGCATTTTACATAATAAATGGTAACATTATAAAACTTATTATTATATAATATTTAAAAGGACACTCGAAATTAGGTAATAAAATGAAAATAAAACCTAGGATTATGAATAAATATTAGTTTTGCGGTTCATTTTGACAGAATTGACTATTTTGAAATCTAGTAAATCAATATGAATCATGAATAATCAATTTTTGTTTTCAATTTCAAAACAAGTTTGAGTACGCATTAGTATTTTCATCACTGTTCTTCAACCTCGGTCGACAATAATTGTGAGGCCAAAATGGGATGATTTCGTGGAGATTCTCATCGTAACCGCAATTACAATAACAGCTGTTTTTTCACAATTAGTTATTTTTGTACGTCAGCAGAGGTACTCATCTCGAAAAAATCGTTTCCAGTAGATGAAATTACCTGTTTTTATGGAAATCAATGTTTATATATTGTTGCGCGTGTTGATCATCTAATTAAATTTCTGCATGGAAAAAAAACTGATGAATGGTTTGATGTTCGAACGTTCGCACGAATTATATTCCAACTACAGGAATGTCTGTTCCGAAAATAATGAAGGTTACAATAAGTATATTGAATTTAACACCAAATTAGTTTTCTAGAACTGAAGAAATTTTTGTTGAGTGTATAAAATTTTTTTTCAGATGATTTTTTAATTTAAAAATGGACATTTTCATTGAAAAAACGTTTTTCAGCTTTTCCATTATCATTCCGAAGAAAGTAGTCAAGTTTAATATAAATCTGGCAGATACAAATTGGCATTCCAAAAGAATGAGTTTTGAGTATATGAACATTGAATTACAGGGAAATAACTTTTTCTTGTTTATTTTGTGCAACAAACATTTGTAATGGAATCGAAACAGAAACTCTACACAACGTAATATATGAAACCTCAGAGTAATTTTATATCACTACTCTGAGTATGAAACAGTATTACTGGTTTACATTAGGGCTCTCGCCCTAAGAAATTTATGCTCCGTGGTCACAGAACACACAATCTAAGGGTATTAAGAACAACGATGCAATGAAAACATTAAGTTTGTTTCTGATTGAAGTTGTTGCATAGAACACAAATATAAATTGTAATGAACATAATTGATGGCAAAAATTCCAAAATAAACAGTAACCTAGATTCTAGTTAATGAGATATACGAGTATTTTTTAAATAAGCATTGTGGAAAGAGCAATCATTCAGTAAATATATGTTGAAAATGTTTTCAATATGACAAAACAACCTGTAAAAATATTTTTCAATAACTTTCAAAATCCAAAATTAATTTTTCTTATATGATGAGAGTGTTTCTCGTTCATCATATCATGTATATAGTACCAAAGGTCGGTCGATAGCCGGTCGGTTCGACGTGGGTGCTTTGTTCACTCACTCGAATTGACCGCCGTGTATATCGGTGGTTCAAGCCCCAGGCTGAACGATCACTTGTTATCGTCCAATCCGTGTTAGAAATCACACGTTAAAAGGTAAGACTTCGTTAATCCTTATCTCGCACAAGTTTCGACTTCGTAGGGGTGTGACAGCTGGTTAATGGAAAAGCAGATTTTAAACAGATTTTTAAACAAATTAACTTTCTTTAGCAGTCAATGCAAACGGCAGCTAATGAGCTAAGTCACAAATTGATAACACTTCTGTTGCTCAGTGAAACTTTTGGGACAGCTACCGACACTCATTGGTCCCAGAATTGCCACCGTGCTAGGTGGCTTCAAAAATTAATTCAATTAATCCTTCACTTTCGAAAATTACTCAAATGTTAAATTAATCGGCTCGAAGTGATATAATGATAATCCGCCAACCGCTGATCACGTGGAAGGACATCTATGAACATCCGCAGCCGCTTACCCTAGACACCCCAGCCCTAGCGCAGTTCGAAGCCTTCAGCAGAGTGCTTCAACAACCTGAGCTCAATGAACTGGGCATCTCACTAACCCCAGATGACCTTCTAAGAGCCCTTGTGGGTTCCAATAACTTTGCTGCTCCAGGCCCAGATCGGCTGAACACTTATTGGTGGAAAAAACTACCAAGCATCCACCGTCACCTGGCCAGAGTTTTGAACTCATGGCTGGATGGAGAGCAGCCGATTCTGTATTAGTTGTCGAGGTACGGACCGTTTTCTTCCCCAAAAGCGGAGATTTGTCGATTTCTCAGAATTACACACCGATCAAATTCGTGTTATAAGCTGTTTACGAGCATCTTATACACACGAATACTCACCGCAGTTGACCGAGTGTTCGAACGGTATTACAAGCAGAGAGGGTCGAAGGGAGTAATCGCTGGATGTAAAGAGAACCTACTCATCGATAGATGTGTAACGCAGGACTCGATAGGCCAAAACGTCTAAATTCAAAAGTAACGGTATCAAACCAAAGAGTATGCGCTGTTTGAAAAAAAATTGTAAAAATTATTCGTTTGAGAAATTCCACTATTATAATTTGAGTTATTTGAGTTCCAATTTTTTTCAGATCATACCGTCAAAACTCATAAAAATTTTATAGACTGAGCACTGAATATTGTTCTTTTTTCAGACGCAATAGGCAGTTCAGGTTTGAGGAAAGAGATAAAGAGGGGATTGTTAAAGGCCATTACGGTTTCTACGATAAGCAAGGAAAACTGCAAATTGTTCATTACGACGCCCATCCCCATAACGGGTTCCATGTGGAGAGCAACCCCAAAAATTCGTGAAAAAATGAAGTAACCTTTTAGAAGTATATTGTTATAGAAACCAAATGCTCAAGTAGTTTTGTTTTTGTACTCAAATTCAATGTTATACATTGGCTTAAGCTTCGTATGTTAATATAATATGTTTTGTTATTCGTTTCAAGTTTGTGATTGTTGTTTTCCTTATACAATATATGTGTTTGTCTGATTGTGTGTGGAAACAAATATATTCTAAAATTTCCTTTCTGTTCATATATTGGTGTTATAATGAAGAAATCGCCTGATTCTGAGTTCAAAGCCGAAATTTCTTCATTACATTGTAGAAAATAAGGTTGGGATTTTTTCTTTTCAAACCATGAGATCCAAGCTCCAACTGTCAGTAGATTGCTGTCTAAAATTGAATTTTTATTTCGAGCTCATCATACAAAGTTACGAAAGTTTTTCAAAATACTCATCTATATTCTCACATTGGAGTTCACATCATTGCTCGAGCATGAGAACATTATGAGATTAGTATATAACCAAACTTGTTTTTAAATTTAAATCAAAAATGAGGACCATCTTATATCTACACAGTATTGACATTACATCTTCTAAAAGTGCGCACGAGTTGAAATTATTTCAACATAAGCTCAAACATACTAAATTAATTATTTCTTCTGGAAATGGTTGCGCATGTTTCTGGTATTTTCGGAAGTTTCATGGCAGGCAACACTGATATTCGATGTATAATAATCAAGAAGAAAAAGATATGTAAAAACTTTCATTCGCCGCATTTGAATAATTAGTATCAGAGACCATGGACTGTGATTAGTATAGTGTTCATATTGCATCTATATCTACTCTACTGTAATGTACGAAATTAACCTTGCAGGCTTTGAAAATACACCCTAAAATATAGTGTTTTGAGTGGGAGTATTTAGATTTTCATAAATCAAAATGCTGCCCATTATATGCATTTTGGAAATTCCACGAAAAACTCAGTGTAAGGCCCTTGCGGTAGCCTGAAATAAATGACTGAAACATTATTGAAACAAAATATTTTTCTTTCCAATTATTCATTTGACATATTTTATTGTTGCTTTGAAAATAAAACAGTGAACAACAAAGAATACAACGTAAAATAGATGAAGACAACAAACTACAATTACTCAAATGATAAAGCTAATTCTTCTTCTTAATATTATACGTCAAATATAAAATATAAAACGCCTCATACATGTACAACCATTTTTACGTGAATATGCAGTAAACACCTGCAAATCAATTAGACTGACTGAAAATGTTCTGAGACAATGACATTTCAGTTTAGCTGTACTAAGAAGACTCTATACTGACAAATTGTCATGACCATGGGTGGGATTTTGTGTGAGAGTATTTTTTATAGAGAATTCTTCCTTATAATCGATCTGCAATTTGTTAGATGAATTAATTTATTCTATAAACAATTTGATAAATCAAGTGTCCAATATTCAAACTACACCTACTAAAAGTGGACGATAGGACAAAAGGATATGATCAAAATATTGTTACAGCATCACTATTACCACTTGAACCGTTATCGGCAGTCATAGAAAAGGCATTTTGATTTCTGATTCTGATTGAAGTGAAAACGTCATACACATGAGATCGTAGACAATAATCACCCGAGAAAAAAACAAATAGGTAGCAATGGACGATATTTGATTAAACGAGTATCAATGCTTGAAAGTTCGAGGTCTTCCTGGTCCCAACATTGATATATACTATATATATTTACTCGGTCCGAATAATGAAACTTTAACAGATTGTGTTTCAGCGAAACAAGGTAAAAATTACCTAATAGTAATAGATTTATTACGAAAGAACAGAATTGGCAACACTGTTTAAAGTTACTGAAATATTGGTAGTAGAGCTGGCGATCGGACCATAAAATAAGAAGAAGTAGAATTAATCTTCGGTCTGCAAACTGTCGGCCATCGTCAACTGTGAGCTAGAAAGTATCTGTTACCAATCATACAGATAAATTATACCTTACCGCTTTTATTTGAAAATAAAATTTTATTAGAAGATATGAAGCAGCAATGTTTCACAGTAGAATGATTTCGGTAAATGCGATTGAACCCAAAAGAAATAAAAAGGTCAGGTCTGCGAATTTTTCAGAGAGAGAAATAAAATTATTGTGCGAATTGGTAGTGAAACGACCAGAAATTATAGAATCCAAAAACACCGATGCTACTACTTGGCGTAGAAAAGAGCAGGAATGGCAAGCAATTTCGGCTGAATTCAATAATTCCACAATTGATGGTTTCAGAACAACAAAGGGGCTACGTACAAAATATGAGGCTATAAAAAAGGAAATCCGTAGGAAATTACTCAGAAGAAAGATGGAAATGTCTGAAAAGGATAATGTCACTTATGAGGATGTAGAATATAATGATAATGAGAAAAAAATATTGTGGTTGATGTCGTCAAGCTCTAGAGAATCTCTAGAGAATGATAAAAACAGTGAAGCAAGTAAGTATATGACATGTATTTTTGCACATAGTTAGTTTTTCAATTTCATAAGCTATTCTCTCATCAATAATACATTCACACTTTTGGTATGACACAATATCGTGGTGTCGTCAGTGAAATCTGTTAATTTTCCACCAAGTGGTAAATATCTAATGAGAATAAAATTGGATTTAGAAGCGATCCTTGTGACCCTCTGGCACTTATTTTGATACTTTCAAAACTTTCATTTGTTTTCACTATCTAACTATGCTTATTGAGATTTGTCACTAAAGTGTTATGTACTAAAGATTGTTATTGCTTATTGCCACCTCCACTCTGTGTACAACCAGTAATAACTCACTTCCATCGCATGCACCTATACATTTTGGTTGTATAATTTATCTTTCAAGGAACTTCAAGGGGAGGTTTATTAGGCAATCTGTAATTTGAATAAAATATAATCTTGTTTTTGAAACATTCTGAGGTAGTAAACTACCATTACTACATTTTTTATTTTTCAAAATCAGATGGTACAACAAAATCAGTAAACATTATTCTTTAGGAATTATATTGTAACACGTTATATTCTGTTTTGGTTGGTTTCCGGGTTTTGCCGTGGTCTTCTTTGGTTATAATCTCCAAACGTGGCAGTCATCTTCAGTGGCGTGGTCGAAGTACTCTTCCTGACGTGTCAACTGAAACTGAAGCTCTCATTTCGACCGTGATAGATAGATAGATAGATATTTATTCATGCTATTACACAAAGTGTTTTTACATACATCAAATCAATAATTTGATAAACTCAAAAGAACACACACATACATATACACCAGACACACATAACTCATACAGGTATATACACATTTACATGTACACAAATAGAATTATACTATTAGTTATTAAATTATTAGATACACCCCAGGGTAACAGTAACATTACATTCATCAGACTTCGTAAGATGTACATACTTAGCTATTTGAATATAAAAAGAAATCAAAGTATTCTTCGTGTATTTATACTGCTAACGAAAACATTAACGCCAGCCATGAAAACCTACATTTCTATATGTTATATATTGTTTTCATACACAATTACATTCTACTCTATTTCAGTTATAGTTATGGACCCTCATACAGAATTTATAAATTGCCAGAATCTAAACAACATGAAGATAGAAATTATCAAACTGAATGAAAATGATGACACGGTAACTGAGGAATATATAGGAGCTAAGAACGAGCCTAGTGTAAGCCCCAACATTTTATTGAATGCTTCGAATATAGATATCCTTCCAAAAAGCTCTTCGATAAATAGACAATTGAACAGAAAAGGGGAGGCTCCCAAGATTGGGCCTTTGGAGACTGTTTCGGAACCCTTTCCTTTCAAACTGACCAAAGTAAATTCTTCATCAGATTCAATATCGGAAGAAGAGTACAGAAATAAAGAACGAGAACTAAAATTGAAGAAATTGGAAGCTGAGGTCCAAAGTACAATGTTGGATATCGAAATCAAGAAACTGGAAAAAGAAATCAAAGTAGCAACTTTGAGGAAGATTTTATGTGATAATTGAAATAATATAAACATATATTATGATTAATGTAATTTATTTTTTAACATTTGTTTTTTTTTCTCAGATTTTTAACTTTCAATAAATCTTATATATACACAAGTCATCTTCAACAGATTTTTCGTTGTTCAGCAGCAGGCAATTGGTTCAAATCAAATTTGGGAGATCACTGATTATTTACAAACTGGTTTTGAGTTTTTCAGTGTCTTAGTAAAGTATACAAAATTCAGTTCTCAAAGTTAATGTGCTTATACTCTAAGTTGATGGTGCTTCGATTCTCATATATTTCCCCAAAATAAATAGTGTCTGAATATCCTAGTCATAAAATCAATGTATCATTGTATATACAATTCAAAAGCAGATAATGTGGAATTTATCTCATCTGGAACAACAGTAATCTGATGGTTAAAATATTCAGAATGCAAAATAGAAAGTTGGAATGTTTCTCTATATGATGGCTTCCAAAAAGAATTTTGAAACATACAAAAGTATATACACAAAAGATTATATGATCTTTTATATTAGGGAAATATATCTTTATTTACAGTGCTGATATGGTACTAATTTTAAATAGAAAATGGTATATTTTTAGGAGAGATTAATTTTAAGGAAAAAAACGTGTTGGCCCTCCATCTTCATACAAAAGGAAGAAAGCAATTAATTTCGAAATAAACTCTACAAAGATGTGTAGATCACGCAAAGATGTAACTTTCAGACACACACGATGAAAAAGCCCTCTCGAAACAACTACTTCTATATAAACATTGAATTGCACAAAAAAACTTAAACAATTAAGTACTTTTATATTAACTTTGAATTATACAAAAACACTTTTTCCTATACAGTTTGTACTCCAAACATTCGTTATGGAATTGTATAAAAGTAAGTAAGGAATCACACGTTAAAAGGTAATACCTCGTTAGTCCTTAGCTCGCACAAGTTTTTCAACTTCTGAGAGTTGTCGTTCGTATGGGGCGACAGCTGATTAACGGAAAAACAGATTTTAAACAGATATGAAAGAGATAAAATTTCACTTACATGGAACACTGTCATCCTCAATGGCAGACATACCATGTTTAGGAATAGAGCAATTACCTTATTGCCTCTTCAGCACTAATTTGGATAGCATTTTATTACTAATTTTATACCTACTTACGTCGGATATTGACAAAATAATTATCAATTTTTCTTTGTTATTTACCACTTTTATTTCGTAAAGAGGTAGGTTGGATCATTTAATACCATTTGGTTGAATTCTGAATTAGGAATACAACTTTGTTCCAAATTATGTCAATGAAAAATAAACTCCTTTGACATCAGTAGAGAAAGTTTAGAGACAGGAGAATCAGCGAAGAGAAAACTGTAAATATATTTAGATTATCTTCAATTCTGAAGACGAAGGCAGATTTTAGCCACCGAAACATTAAAACATGTATCTATATAATTTATTAAAATACTTTGCATTTACGCAGTTACTTATTCTGGTGAACTGAAAAGTTTGCCATGTAAAGTTCTCCATTACACTTTTTATATTTTTCATATTCTGGAAGGTAAAATACCCAAAAAAAAGTCGATAAAAAGATGTGTGCGGTTATTCCAATTTCCTATTTTCATCTCGTTCATTGTTTATTTGTCTAACTATATATCGCGTTTGACCTCAACAACTTGTTGCTTTAGTACCCAGGGGGCCATGCACAGAAGCGCGACTGTGCCAATCACAGTCGGTAATATAGAAAATGAACAAAAGACAGCGTTTGAAAATCATTTTGGTATAATATTGTTTATCGTGAATATTTGCTTTTGTTATTATTACCTAAGTAGGGAATAATTCCTCTTGATAATTACTACAAATTGCCGAAAAAAGTGTTTTTAATCAACTCAATATCTGTGGGTCTAAGCTGAATGAAAAACCGGCACAAGATTTGAGCTGATAGGTAAGAAAACTTGCATTGAAAATCAGAAAATTAGACACTGAAGAGAAAACTGTCAAAATATTTAGATTTTCCCCAATTTTGAAGACGGAGGCAGATTTTAGCCTCCAAAAAGTTAACACATGTACCTATCTGTATAATTTCTGATTATTGATGAATAAAAAAAGTTTATCCTGTAAAGTTCTCCATTACAATTTTTATGCCATACACAGAACCGCGGTTGTACCAATCACAGTCGGTGATATAGAAAATAAACAAAAGACAGCATTTGAAAATCATTTTGGTACCATGTTTGTCGTGAATATTTGCTCTTGTTATAAATAATAATTCTTCGTGAAAATTACTAATAACTGCCGAAAAAAGTGTTTTTTCATGAACTCAATATCGGCACAAGTTTTGAGCTGATGGGTAAGAAAACTTTCATTGAAAATCAGACTACACAGTGATCCATCATTCATGAAGTTACATGAACTTTATAAAAAAAAATATAGCAGTAGAAATTGGAATGAAAACTTTCATCCCTGCAAACCAAAATGCTAAACTTAACATTCGAAACGTATTCATTCAAATATTAAATCATCGAGATTTTGAATCAACTCTTTTTATGAAATTGTGTGAAAACTGTGACTTATTGTTGCAGACTAATATATAATCTCACAATGAATGAAGTGTCATAAGTCTAGTACAGTGATGGAAAAACCTCTGAACTTGGTGCATGGAAATATTTTCTATAAGGTACCTAATTATTTGAACAAAAATTAAAAAATAATATGAAATTAGTGACTTTTTTGGTGCTGAAGTTTGTCTGCTGAATCTTCTATTTCGCTACTGACTTCACCTATATTTTTGTTAAAATTATTCAATGCTGAGAAAAATGTCTCCGAAAAATATGTGGATGAAAAAATTATTAGCAAAGTCATTGCTGAATCGTTCAAGTTGATATAATGTTAGGTAATCTCTTCCAAGATTTCAAATGCCTTCTTCGTAGTTGTACTCATTTTCATCCTTCAAACGATTTTGTTCCATATTTTCAGTTACTGATCTTAATTCAACAAATCCTCGAGTCCAAATGTTTTTCTGAAAATGTATCAATTGCATATCTACTTAATAATGCTATTATTAATTACCAACTCTGTCCGTTATGTGAGACGAATATTTGAATTAGAATTTTTTTATTTTTGAAGATACATGTCACCAAAAATGAGCTCGCGTATTAGCACTAAGACGTGCATCATAGTTTCATCATCACTGCTAGTAGGTATATTACAAGAATATGTATTTCAGTACTACACATTTTCTACCTCAATATTGAAACTGCTCAAGTAGAATTTGAAACCTCTGGTGTATTATTAACCTATTTAAAACACTTAGTCTTTCCCATAACAAAATTGCTGTCTCAAGATGTTCGTTTCGCTAACCAAGATTTGCATCATCAGGACATGGTTGGCGAAACGCGCGTCGAGAGAAAGCAATGTTGTTCTGGTGAGGAAAAAGTTCGATAAACTGACAAATTGTTTCTGGCAATTCATTTGAAACAATTGCTTTCAGATATATGAACATTAAAGAAACTTCTGTGCATATTTCTACACATCACTACATGGTGATGATGCGGGTTTTTTAATTGAGTGATTCGAGAGGAAGGTTTATATGTATATAACATGCATAATATAGTAGAGAAACACTGATAATTTTGGAGGTTTCCAATGTGATGTCGTAAATAAATACATTTTTTTGCACTCACATTGCAAACACTGGCTGAACCCTAAGAGATAGATAAAAAAATGTACTACAGTACTGCATACCTTAAAAAGGTCTACAAAAAAGTCTTGCGATGGTATATGTCTATCTCTTATGGATAACCCACAATAACCATTCTTTATTCTTTACTTTTTTACGAAGCAATTTTTTAATCAATACAGCATTAATCCTTATCCAACTGAGTAACTTAAATACATTGCGCATATAATATAAATCAATATGGCCTTTTACAGCATGTAATTCAAATGAATATTCTCGAAGACATTATAGATTTAAAATGCAAGGACATAGCGGTTGCGGCGGTACCGACGGGGAGGCCCGTTGAAGGCCGCGCTTCGCCTTTTATGGTTATCAGCGATCTCACGTGTTTATATGTATTCTTATTATCACCATTACACCCGTGTGAAGCCGGGGCGGGTCACTAGTCTCTCTATATAGTTTACATTGAAGTTGATTATTTCCTTTGGAGGTTTTTAACTTTGGAGTAGTAGAACCCTAAAATATTTGTTCCCAAAAATGATCTGTTAAATGTGATCCATTTTTTTTGTCGGTAACTTTCCAAAAAACAGAATTTTTGACGAATCTGATACAAACTTTCTGAAATGATTTTTTCCACATAAATATGATCCGCAGTGCTGATACACCTCAATAAAAAAAGAAATTGGTCATAGAAATAAGAAATTTTAAAGAATAGATAAAATTCAACTTGAAAATACATATGACTAGATACTACATTGGTCATGTGATAATGAACATTCATTTTTGACCTAAGAATTATTCCCAAATTTTTGTATTTGTTCCAAGTTCTGTTTGCCGGATTTTAAAATGATGTTTTATAGCATTTAGTACCAACACCCGCTAAAAGTTTGCACCTGATTGAAAATAGATATTTGATGATATGATGCACATCAAACATGACCTGAGGTGGTTTTGATACCTTTTAATTTCAATTATTTTATATGTATTCTGTTCAATATATGTCAGGTTCGTATGCAACTATTTCCAAGCATTCTGATATATTTCTTTGGAAATAAACGAATATTTTTATGAAGGCTTGGAAATTTTATACCACCAACAGTTGACAGAATTCAAAATCTTTTGTTTCAAATAATAAAATCCAGTTCAGTCACGAAAAATATATTTTACAATATACTTATAACAAAAAACACTGTACATTATTCGTAACATACAAAGATGATTTAAGTATCCATCTTTTCACTGTCGACAGATACTGAAAGATTTTCATAAGTCCATTTGGGATAGACTCTCTTGTATAGACTTAGTAGTACAGTATCTTGTGAATTCAACTGTCCATTGAATTGACATTTCATGTGTCCATGTGTACCTGAAAATAAAATACATAAATGAATTCTCGACTTTACTAACTGGGAATACCTAATTTTACAGCAACTATAAATAAATTCATAAATACAAAGCAGCAGAATAACTTTATAACAAAAAAAAGCATGGCATTGAATTGCCATGTTTTTGCATGTCTGCCATCTCTGAGTTACTCAAATCATTCATGATACAGGATTTCACTAACAAGACTTTAAATATTGAAAACAGAAAATGCACGTCAAATAGACAAAGTCAATCAGTTTCAACCTATTCGACACATACAAATGATCACTTATGAGACATACTATTCAAATGGAATGTCTGCAGCCGTTAGTGGTAATTGGAATGTTGTTGATAGGTACCAATGGTCTATATGCTATACTTTTATTTTGGATACGTTGAATAATTTTAAATTTATCAAAAGTGTTATTGTCGAAATTCTTTTTCGCCCCGTATCTTCGAAACAAAGTGCCCTATCAAAAATCATCACCTTTATCAGTTGGACTGGTGACCAGTCCAACTGATAAAGCAACAAACTCCTCAAAACATTTTTGGGGTGAATCATGCTTCAAAATATTAAACAGAGTACCTATTGGTTGGAAAAATGGATAAAGAACTCTACTTAGTTATTTCTGTAGGATTTTGATTTAAGTATGAATTATGTTTGAAAATTTTTGTTGGTAATTTAATGACGTTTTGGAAATATTATTATTAAGGAATTCAATTGAATGTTTTGAAAATGAGTAAAGCAGAGTAGGGTAGAGTACTTCATTTCACCATTTCACATTCTATAGTATATTTACGGCAAGTCACTAATACAGAAATCCTTGTTTGGAGTTACAAACATATAATGATCTTGAATATAGAATAAAGAAAATAACTTTTGTTTACTTTCTAATAAGTTTATCATTTGTTACGGCCGGTTTCGGTTTATAAGATCATTTTCAAGTAACCTCAAGTAACCTTACTTAAAAATAGTTTAATAAACCGAAACCGTTCGTAACAAATAATAAACTCAGTAGAAATTAGACAAAAGTTATTTTCTTTATTCTATATTCAATATGAATTTCTACAACACGAATAGGTCATCAATTGAACAAAATATCTGCTAAAAAAAATATGAAAGTAAAGAATGTAGGTCAATTGAAAGTATAATTATAAAATAAATAAACCAAGGATTTTCTGAGGTGTTTCACAAGTTAAAGACCCTCATTTGGACCAGTGCTAGTATAGCTATTATTGAGCAATATGGCTCTGATTGAATAAGTTTTTCAAACATTTTTTGGTTATATTAAATCAGGGGAACACATTTCTCTTCATCATGTTACAGTCTTATTTTTTTGTTTCATTGAAAATTCAAATGAATTTTATGTAAAGATGAGCCACAAATTACAAAAAGTTTATGAGCACTTACCTAAGGGTTCCTTGATATGTCCAACCCTTCCCATTTTTGTTCTGAGTGTACAAGGTTTGAAATATACAATATCCTCACGATTGAAAAACATAAACCTTATGACAGCAGACCTTTTATGAATTTTCAATGGATGTCCTACAAAAAAAAAATGAAATCATACAAAATTCCAATTCCAATTTGTGATAAGTTACCTGATAATACTAATCGTTTGATGACCAGCCTATCTGGGTTACATGACAGGAGACTTCCAGTAGCTACCAGAACAAGCTTGTTGTTGATTTCTTTATAGCACAAAACTGGTGCCGGTGGAAATTGTATTGGGGCATAGAAAGTTGCCACAACAGTTGACTGGGGTTGAAAAAACCTTTCGAACTGAAAGAATTAATTTATTAGTTGTTTTATAATTTCCTCCTAAATCCAGGTATATCAATGAAAGAGACAGTATTGCAGAGTAAATAAAAAATTTAGAGATCAAAAATTGGAAATAAAAAATAGGATTCAGTTAGTTCAAAACTGAATTGTTTTTATCCCTGATGATTCAGAAAACAATGATTTTATAACATAAATTTCATTCGTATGGACAATAATTTTAGGATTATTGAAGAATAAATAATAAATACAAGACCTTCCCATCTCTGAAATGATTCCTATTGACTGCCTATCTGTAATCGGCTCCTCTTCAGACAGTTATCATTTGTAAAGGAACGACAGCCGGATGACAGCATTTAGTAATTGATATTGTTTTTGTGGGGTTTTTCATAAATTATTGAAAACATACTTGAATAGAATTTAATAAGTGAAATTTCAAATAAAGATCTGACTGTGATGTGTCCCAAGGTTATGTATTTGGGTCAATTCTAATAGACATTAATTTTTTTTACTTCATTCTTTTACATAGTTATCACAAGTATCTAAAACAGAAAATAAAAATTAAGATTTTACAATTATCAATGATTCCCAACAGTTAATTTGCAGATACTCGAAATAAGAACTGAATGTTGGATTCAATGTGAGAATAAAATGAGATGACTGTTAAATATAGGATCAATAAACATTCATGTTGTTATGTCTGCATTAACTATATGATCACTATTAGAGAAGTTGCTAAGGATGGCGGCATATCAGCTAGCTGATGCGGTGCAATTTTTTTCATAAATTTTTGGCATGCAGCGTGTGGCAGCGAGGTTTGTTCCAAGATTGTTGAATTTTGACAAAAAAAAACGTGTCATGAGTATTGCTCGGGAATTATTGAATGACGTTAACGGCGATCCAGATTTGCTTAGAAGTATCATAACTGGTGACGAATCATAGGTACACTTATGCAGTCGGTTTTTGTCTTGCAGAAAAGGGCTATCAGGTACTTATGTAAAGCGAAATGGCGGGATTTAT
>WOGO01000128.1:0-30342 GCA_015342085.1 Leptinotarsa defecta
GTGTGATTCCTAACACAGATTAAAAGTTCAGATATTTAGATAGATTATGTGCAATTCGAGAGAATGTATCTGGTTGAAGCTGGGATGATTCTGCAACCGTGTTAGGAATCACATGTTAAAAGGTAAGACCTCGTTAGTCCTTAGCTCGCACAAGTTTCTCAACTTCTGAGAGTTGTCGCTCTTATGGAGGCGACAGCTGATTAACGGAAAAACATATTTTTTTAAACAGATACAATACAAAAGCAAATACTAGCTGAAAGGATGTAATGTGCTTTATTTCATTCATGTTTCATTAGATACACATTAAGGCTCTCAATAAATTCAAACGTTGCAAAAATCCACTTCACTGGAAATATAAGGAGTATTTGGAAAAGTCATGTGCGGCTAGTGGATAATATTTAGACCATGCATATACTTAGACTATGCATATACTTAGACCTTATAACTGGTTTACTCCATAGACCGGGAATAGTGGTCCAATTACAGAACTAAAACCTAAAACAAGTTAGCATCATCTCTAAAACACATAGTTTATTGTGCAATTCTAATAATAAAATATGCAACAGTACATTCAACTTTTGAATGCAGTTTCTTGTCGAGTATATTCCACAAACGTTTTTTATAACAATAAGGATTCTTTTTTGAATTAGTTCAAGGGAGTTTGTATTTCGGCAGCCTTTCGGTAAAAATTGAATATTCTTAAAATTCTTCTCGATGATTTCTAATTTGTTGTTAATGGCTTCAACTTTATCTTGTAGGCTCGATATCGTTTTCATCAACATGATAGCCCAAAAATTCAATAGAATAGTAACTCATTGAACTAAACTAAGTACTTATAGATAGTATTCATAGGAGAATTATGCGTTTGAGTTTACCCGTATATAATATAACCCGTATATATATAATTTCGTGATATGATTTTAAACTCTTTCAGAACCATAGTTTCTAGTCGACCTTGAAACCATAATAAATGATAAAGAGATCCAATAAATTTCAGCTTTCCATTCACTGATGTGCTGAGAACAACTCTAGTAATGCAGCCTAACAATGTCAAATCGGCACTTCAATTTTCAATGTTGTTTACCTACATTTAGAAATAAATTGACATTGGGTGAAAGACTTTTTTACGTTTTGGCCCATAAATTGAAGATCTGAATGAAATACGCTCGACAGATTTTGTTTCTTGCACCATCTATCAGAGTTTTTGAAAAACAAAAGTGACCCGGTAAAAACACCAGAGTTTCTGTGCCACCTGATCCAAACAATTTCAAATGTCTATTTCAGGACCAGCAAGTTTTGTCGAGGATTCGTAGGAGCAAATATGCTGAATTGTTGTACTGTTCAACACTCAAGAGTTACGTAAAAACTTACCTCAAGTCTTGTCAATATGATTGGCATAAATCAGTTAAGTAACTAATAAATCTCTATATAACCGCCAAGAGACCCAGATGAATCTCAAGCATTCAAATTTTTACTTGGGACTGTGTTTCTTCGCAACCCTTTCGCTATTTCTGAAACTATTTCCTATTTCTGTTCCTTTTGTGGAGATATTTTCAAAATATGATGTGAAGGATGGCAATCCCTATTTATGACGACGTCAACGATGTTCAAGGACTTATTGACACCTACATTTTTCCATCACGTTCTGTGTTGCCTGTGGGTTCTAGCCTAATTGGAATGCTTCGTGGTTCATTAGTAAAATAAATAATAGGAAGTAGCGTTTATTATTAAATTTCACGTTTACAGGAGACTTGGACATGTGGTCCTGTACACCATTTTATTTTTCATTAATTTTTCCACCACCCCCTATGCGTTCTATTATACCACAGTTTCATTTCTAATATAACTATAAAATGATTATACATTCATTGAAACAAATATTGATCTTGCTTCACTATCCTTTCAACATTTTGGCAAATGAAATAACATATTTCAGAACAGATATGTGATGGAATTGGCCAACGCTTGATGACAATGCATAATAACGTTTTTAAGTAACATTTTATTGTAAGATTACAGATTACACAACCACAACACTTGTTTCACTATACAATATCCCCTTCAGGCGTGTTGTTACTACTGAACACGCCTAATGAGGTTATTGGATTTGAATCGCTGGAGATTGAATCAATTTGAAAAATCGTTCTCAGGAAGTTGATTCCACATAAACGCGGTTCTCCAAATGAAACAGTGAAAGTCGAGGTGAACAGAGTTGAATCTCAAAACGATGAGCAACCACAGTTCGTCGCGTATTTCTGGTATGTACCGCTCTTGGTGGAATTAAATGTGCAAGTGACATGAACACTTCCCTTGGAAGGATATAAAGAAGAGAGACAAATCTCCAACCTTTCTTCCATATTTCAGGCTATCAAGGTTGCATGTGATGTTCTTGTCTTCAATCAGGCAGGTTACTCTTTTCTGGGTGAAATCCAGCAACTTCAGGGAATGTTTGAAGGTAGAGCTCCATACATGAGAACAATACTCCAAAAAAGGTCTGATTTGAACTTTATCAAGCACCACAAGTTGCTGAGGTGTGTACAGTTTTCTGGTTCGGAACAGTGTTTCAAGTATTGTATAGTGAAACATGTGTATCGGTTTTCACCTGTTTTCTGAAAATCTCACAATGTAGGGATAGTTGCATATTTTTTCAAAATATAATATGAATATAATCTGTCAATAAATCAGTTGGTAACATCTATAGAATGCATGGATACGAAATAATAATGGCGTTCTAGTTGTTTTATTTCTAAGGAATAGAGGTGAATGAAAGATAATTAGGGAAACAACGATTTTTATTAACTTTTTCTTTTATTCAATATCGGTAAAACAAAAATTTTTGGGAACTAATGACTCAATTCCAATTAGGTATCAAATTCATGCACAAAGACTAAACAATACTAGGAAATGTAAAAGTAACTACTTATCAAAAACGCTTGGCACATGAATTCTACATCACCCTTCAACTTCTTAATATCTCATGACAAAAATGATGCCAGCCAGTTTTTCAGAGCTGAGATAATTTTTTTTACATAATCATGTTGCGTTGACTTTGCATCACATTTGTCTTGAAATATTATTTACTTCACCCACAATTCGATGTAAGTAAACACACAGATCATAGGAAAACATAGAATTTGAAAAATTTCAACCGAAAAAATAAATATTAAACAGAAGAAATCTCAGGAACAAAACTTTTGCATGAAGTAATGAAAATTATCAAATTGAAATATTGTGTTCTGTGTGTTTTGAGAATATATCCAAAAAGAAATTTTCTCCTTTCACAACCAAACCCTGTTTTCAACTTCCGTCATCTGGAAGAAAAAATCCAGATTCGGGTAATAAGGCACCAAGTCACACAAGTTCCTTTGGAACTATAAATACTGATTTTCTTACTGTGTTCACTTTTGTTAGCGTTCAAAACTTCTACTGGAATATAAAGGGTACATTTTAGAGTCAAAATAATACCGATTCATTTCTTTCACTTTGAAAATTATATTTGATGAATCAATAATCGAATGAATACCTGATAAAATTTGTGATTTAAGGATTCGGCAATATTTTGATAGAATAATTATTTTCAAGAAAAATAAATATAATTATGGCAAAAGCAGTGAATCAATTTTTCAAGCACTTTCTCATAACGCATATTTTGTAAGTGTAAGTGTAAAAAAATCGGAAAAATTGTTCACTCTTTCGCTACAAAATCAATGGATAAATCTATTCTGTTTAGATCTTATTATTTACTTCGAGATTTTCTTTCAACTTGATTGTAGGTACAGATAAACAGAATAGATCGCTGAATTCAACTAAAGCAGACAAACTTGTCATCAAGAGTTGGAGAAATTATTCAGTTATAAGATATTAAGTTTATGCTCTTGAGAAAAAATTTGCTGCTACTGAAATTAATCATTATGATCACAAAATCAACTAATTTTGTTCAATCATCAAAAATATTACAATTACTTTTCAAAATTCGATTGAGAAAATATTCTCTAATAAGATTTTTGTGATTCACATGACATTTACAGGTATGACACTCAAGTAGGCAATAGTGGCTATGAAAAAAAGTGTTATCAAGAAATGAACACTGACATGAAGACACTATAATTTGAGCTTAAAATAAATAAATCTTAAAAAATCACAATCATATAAATAAAAATAGTTAAACGGTTGATGAGTTTCTCACTATACTTACGAAATAAATGATAAATAATTTTAGACAATGTTATCGTCTGAAAATCACAGTTGAAACTGCAGTCTACTCTCTAATAACTTAGTACAGCGTTTCTTAACGTCATAATTTAACGTTTAGATAAACGTTTTATTTTTAGTTCCAGCATGTCACAAATCGGAACGTCAGAAATTTTTGTAATTTGGCTGTAATTGTCCTCTTTTATAGGAAGACATTTGTGGCTGTTATATATCTGTTGATTTGTAACATTTTAATGACAGGGAGTCATGCTAAGGTGTAAAACACTATTAAAATAAACGCCAGATGAAGTTTATGTGAATATACATCTGTTAATTGTTGAAATATGGATCAGTTGAACATTACTCACGAGTTTATTGTCTTTTTATTTAGGTTGTATATGATGAGGGCACAATCATTAACTGTAAATCAGTGGATCACTGATTATTAGTTGAATTTATGTTGCCAGTTAAATAACTTTGTCCCTTTAGTTTTCAGTTTTTTTTAAATGTAGTTTTTACTTCTTTTCAAAGAAGCAGGAATTTTTGTTCCATCCCAGGAACTCACGAATCCTTAATAGCTTATCTGCACTGATCTTAAAAATATGCTTATCGAAATTTGAATATTCAAGTTTTTCATTCAAGTCAGTTATTCTTTAATCTGATTTTAGACACTCATCCAATTTTATGAAATGAATGTCGAGTTCTTGATCAACAAAAATTGAGTGAATATTCTGGAAGGATCACAACTGGTTGAAATGATTTTAAAATATTCCTTCGTTGATTTTTCGATGATTTTGAATCGTACTTTCAGCTGATCCACAATTATTTCTGAGTGTTGAACAAGTCGAATAAAGAATAACCGGGTTCCAGCCGGTGTGGAAAACCCTGTGGCAGTGAATGTTTTCTACTCAGACTCCCTGCAAAGCAGACGATAGAAACACTGGGATATCTATATTATTTCATTCAACCCTGTAGGATTTCTTGTATACTGACATATGTCCCGGTAACGAAACCTAAAAGACCGAAGCATATAAGGAACATATTTTTCCATAGCCGCCATTGGAACCTGCCCAAACCTGGGTCTTCATAAAATGTGACTAAATCGATGATAGATGGAAAAATGAGACCCAACATAGACAGACATACTGCTCCGACCAAGGAGATGAACCCTCCAAGATTTGGAATGAGTATAGCCAAAACAACAGTGAGAATTACTAGAGAAATTCGGATGCTGTATTCCGCCAATGTTTTTCTCTCAAAATTATTTTTTACCGCCTTCCAGATGATTTCCATAGGCACATAGAACTGCAGGGCGTAGGTGAAGAAGATGGCTACTGCGATCATGAGTTTAACTGATTGGGCAAGTCTGAAATTAAAGAAAAGTAGTTATGGATTAGTTGAACCTGGTACCTGATATTTCTATGAATTGACTGTAACACCTCTAAAGGCAAAAATATATTCATATACTGACTTTTCAAAAAGTTTGCAGTTTACTTTGATGCCTCAAAGATATCAAACGCTTAACTGAAGAACAGACAAGAGTGTTCTCCACAAGTCATGGAGCAACATCCAGGAAAAAGTATTAGACTTCAACGATTGGTTTCTAAAGTGAATTTTGAAAATATGTCCGGATTGAGCACACATCACAATTTCTAATAAAAAAATGTTTGAAGTAAAACTGGGTTATAAATAAGTATCTTTGGGTTATAAATACAGAACACAGTACTTATGAGACACTGTTACACTTTTTGTGTGGAAGAAAAATGTTATTGTTGAATAAGATTATGATGATAATTTTTCTCCAACGATAGAATGTATCTTTGAGCAGTTTTAAGGAACAAATTGAAAAGTGGTATGAAATCAAATATTTTAATTTATTTCAAAAAGTCATGGGTTAACTTATGCATAAAACCAAATCGAATAAGATAAGGATGTTGTTGGAATATGAACTAAATTACAACTTATATTATTGAAGAAGTTTAGTTTGTTTCAAGTTGGACTGCCACGTCTTATTTTGTATTTCTCAAGTTTATTAAAGTTTTACTTTAATTTTTCTATTTCACTACGATGCACAGTTTCGAATATAATCTACAACAGATGTTATTAAAAACTGTTTGAAGGGATACTTACGGTTCTTCGGGAAGATTCAGCGTGATGCTACCGATGTGCGTTGCATCTCCATATTTGAGGTATCCGAAGAATCCAGTAATAGCATAGAGAAGAACGACAAATGTCATTCCTGTGTTCAAAACTCCAGGACACCCAATGAAGTGGTTGGGAGTCTTCATATTATTTTCCAAAGGCATTACTACACCAATTCCTTCCAAAGCGAAAATGGCAGTGCCGAAAAATCCTGGTAAGGTTGAGAAACTAGCTATGGGAGCTCTAGTATCGAGGGCGGGCAAATCAGTAAAAATATAGTAATATGTGACACCTAAACCAACAGCTACTAATAAATTCGCAATCATAGAGAGTGGCGAGAGCCACTTCAAGTTCCTGATCAGATTAGTTAGTATTAATAGAGGTAACATTGCGGCCATATATATCCTCAGGTCGTAATGGTAATCTTCAGGTGCGTAATTGTCAACTACTTGTTTGAGATTCTTCGAAACGAATACTATATAAACACAGCAACAACCCAGCAGATCTATAACAAGAAACATGTTTATCATGGCCTTGGCAAATCTCGCCCAAGGATGGAATGCTTTCGGGCCGGCAAGAAAAGCTGCTTCTGCGATTTCAGCAAAACCTAAAGATGGTACTTTCATTCTTCTACATAACTCGTGGGAACTTTTTACCAGAATATGTACACAATAGGTGCAGATTGCACCTATAGCAAAAGTACAGAATAGGCCAAAGAACAGCCCGGCATGAGAAAAAGCCAATGGCATAGCAAGGATGCCACTCCCAAGACTACCCTTCAGAAGATGGATGAGTGTATCCATATCCCTGGAAAGAAAAATACTCTAATTAGTTCATACGGTCAAAATTCAATTGGAGATGTATCTAATCGTATCTGAGTAAACGAAAACTTTGATTCACTGTGTTTTTAAACAACCAATATGTGATTTAATTCATTATTATTATGAATTTCTTGAAAGTTGCGCTGGTCGGTCTCTATCCCTATTCCCCTATCCCATCATCATCAACCAATCACCAGTACCCACACCATAGGGTGTGGGGAGTGGCCCAAAAGTCATGTGTCCTGAGCAAGCGCAGTGGGCCAAGAACGACAGCTTTTTGCATTTGTCCGGCTAAGCTTTCTGCCTACATATGGCAAGCCGTCAAAACAACCATCTTGACAGAGTGGCCCAGATAGAGTATATTTAGTTCGAAGAGAAGATCTCGATATTTTATCTATTTTTCCTACTATATTCGTCTCGGGAGGAGCTGAAAACTCCACAAGTATCGTCTTGCTCTGATGATTGAGAAGAACCACATTAGGCTTATTAACTTGCACGAACCTGAGGGTGGGAAACAAAACATTCCAATTGATTCCGCAGTTCTCCTTCCTCACAATAGATTCATGCTGACAGCACGTGCATTGGGGTCTCAGGCGCATTGATAAGACAATTTCATCGTTCGTTAGGACAGCTGCCCTAAAGAGAAATGCTTCAATTTTCGCTCTCTCATGCAGAGAAAGGAATCCTAACTCCTGATGACTTTACAGGTTCCATCCAGTAGGTACCATTCTGTCATGTAGGCACTCCAAACTCAAAGGTCTTTGGCTTACTTGTTTTTGGGGAAAGTACAACCGTGGAACGGTTGTACTTTTCCCAACCGATTTTGGAGGCAAACTCCTATAGAGATGCATAATTTTTCGGGCCTTTACGTCGAATAAGATTGAAACGGCAAGCATATTCGTAGCAGAGACTTGGTGCTTTCCCGACAGTTCCGATGACCATATTTGTCGCAGTTTGTGAGACGTAAGTAAGTATACGTCTCTCTGGGATCCAGATATTATTATTATTATATCACACTGCGATGTAAAATATTTGTCCACCCTTTTAAAAACAAGTTTTGGCGTAATACACAATTTTAAGTTTTTATTGAGAAAGATTTGTTATTCTTTTATCGATCAACACCAATTCAGTCCAAAGTGGAAGTATGTAATTAACAACTCAACAATATAGATATTCTCTTTTCGAACAAAAGATATCCTTCAGATATTCACACTTGTATGTTTTCCTAGTTTGTGTATAAGCAAGGGCAACTTTATTCATTCGAAATCAATATTCTTATAAATCAAGTCTTGGTTATTGATCATGAGATTATAAAGATTTTTTTCGGATACGGTACTTTTTAGTTTTCAAATGGTTGTTCTACAAAGTTGGTTAAATTAGAAAAAATGTTAATTTCCGGGATGCACAAGATTGACTTGTCAATATAGAAATTATCATTTACAACTGTTTTTACTCATTGCAATATTTTGTTATTGATTAAACGAATTCGTGTTCCAGTTCAATTTTTTTCAAAATAAACCTTTTTTTTCAAACTAATGATAAAAAAATTTGGTTATATTTGAAAATAAGAAAACGTTTGTGCAATGAATCTTATGTTCTATTTTTGTTGTTCAAAAATCCTAGATTGCCAATACAAAATACTCCTATTTGTATATTTGTCGTATTGAAATTAGTAAAGGTATGCTCAAGGGCGTCGCCAATGGGGGCAGTTGCCCCCCCACCTAGAGATCAAATGTAGCTAGCTGCAATGCGACCAAAGTGCGAGCAAAACCATCAGAGTTTTTTAAGAAAATCTTCCAATAATTCTGGAAGCCTTACAAACATTATCTCAGGAAATAAAGAGTGCGACTCGGAAAAGTGCCTTCCACCTGCATGCGGCTACTTCCAGAATTTCTTTCATTTTCGGGATTATGTTGGTAGCCAAATACTCTTTTTTGATGGAACCCGTTGTCAATGTACTCCAATCTGTAGCTTTGGACATAGTCAAAACCTCGGAACACCTAAAAGGATTTTATTTTTAATTGAAAACCACCGTGAAAATCCGGAAAAAGTGACAGACAAAATTATAAAGGAAGCTACTGCTGTTGCGAAGAAAGTCGAACCGGAAAAGGACATTACATCAATGCCGCGTCATAGAAGCAATCATCCAGCAGAAAGCCCTTCAGAATATTCGAAGAGGTATTTAGTAATACCATACTTGGATTCAATTATCACCTCCCTTGAAGTATGTTTTGCTGAAGAAAACACGCCATCATTCGCATTATCTAAAGTTACACCTGGCGCAGATGCAAAAGAGGACAAAAGAAAATCTGAAACAAACTTGTGAATCTGTTGCCCAGTTTTATGATTTACCGAACATAAAGAATGAAATCGAACTTTGGCAGCAATTATGGCACGATAGGCTTAATCTAATAAATCTTACAGTTGTTGATGTCCTAAAAGAAACAAATTACTTCTTTCCCGAAACGGAAAAAGCATTGAAAATTTTAATCACTTCACCATGCACGACCTGTGCAATAAAGCGATCCTTTAGCAGCTTCAGAAGACTGAAAACATGGCTAAGAAGCACCACGGCAGAAGATCGCCTTAATGATCTGGCCATGATGAATGTACACAGAGCTATAATAAATGAAAACCTAAATCATTTCAATGATAAAGTGGTTGAAAGTTTCGCATGTTTTAATTAAATATTATTTTTGTTAAAATAAATAATTATTACTGTGTTTAAAAGTTTGATTCAGTTATTGTGCTGTCGAGGGCTTGCGAAGTTTTATACATTGATATCAGAACCGTTCTTATTACAATCGTCAGGCAAAGACTTCCAAAATGTAACCATATTTTTTATCCTCCATAATATTGCCCCATTGCCCCCCCTTAGTCATAAGCTGGCGACGCCCTTGGGTATGGTATTTATATTATTTAAAAAACATTTCTTGTGGAGGACTGAATATACTCAGAAATACTTACGAAGTGGGGTGGTCCACTTTTCTATGTTCGAAGGGGTCATATCCTGGAATCTCCGGATCAAGTTTCCTGGTATCCACCAGTGGTACGGTAGACCCATTCGCTGACTGAGTAGGAACTTCATTTTGGTCACACTTAAAACTGGAAACGACTTGAATTAGATACTCAACCGTACTTGGGTTATTATTAGTAAGTGATGGAAAAGTTAGAATGTGTTAGTGAAAGAAAAAATGAAAGTTTTCTCTTGAATTAACTCGAATTCAATGGATGAACACTGTGAATGGAATGTAAGGAATCTTAGGCATTGCAGCGGGATTATTTATAGATACTCGACGGGTTCAAAGAGGTGTGCGAAAACCGTATCACAGACACAGAAACGTAGAAACATCCGTATTTATAGGCACAAGAAGGTAACGGTGTACTATTTATGAACAGAAGATGCGATAAATATTCGACTAATTCAGTCTTTTGATTAAACTTTCAAATGGGCATGAACGTTACTGGAATGATCAGACACATTGTACAAAAAAACACGGAACTAGAGGGATGTGAATGTTGGCAATGTGAGAAATTATAACCCCACAAGTTTCAGTGTTCTGTACTAGTGTACAGAAATACTGAACTGCTCAAAAAGTTCTCTAAAATTTCAAAACTTTCGTTTGGTAGAATATATGAAGTGCTCAATATTTATTTCTACATTAGATGGTCCCCCTCTCTTTGACATTTGATCAGTTCCATTCCTGAACTGGCAGTCATGAATATGACTGCCAGTTCAGGCAGAATTAATATTTGACAATTTTAGGATGTTTTGACTTTTCTCGTTGCATATCTCTCAAGGAGAAGCCTGGAATTCTGATAAATGATAAAATAAATACATTCATCATCAGGCTTTCCAGAAAATCGAAACGCGTCAAATTTCCTTTCGACATTTCTTCTACGCTAGTAAACGGACTTAAGTACTCTCAAGAAGTTATTGGATCGAATAGGGAACACGCTTATGTCTCATTTTTCTAATATTTCGACTTCAATCAGTACATTTAGTATTACAAATAAAACTTTAATTTTTTCATAATATGAAACTGAAAATGTTTATCTTGTGAACCCGCCAAAAAACCTACTTCTTGTGATATCTGGTGAATAAATGGATCGTTACTTCCCTTAGTTCCAAATTCTCACAGATAGGGCCTTTTATTTGTCAAAATTCAGTACCCGCTGGTTTTCAAGGATTTTTTATTATAATTGTTGATCAGAAGATAGAAATTTGAAGTAATTTTTCTATTTTTGTTGATAATTCATCATTACTGGAGTATTATTATTGATGATCATTTATGGTTGTAGTTTTCTGAATGTTCATAAGATACCTACATTAGCGTTTGGGGGGAATTATTCTAATTCAAGTACAAGTAGAGTTCGAATAGTGGTTAACAAATTTGAATATTTTGAAGACAAAACAGTTCTGAGGAAAGAATAAAAATGTTTCATGCGTGTTCCATTGTGGAACCAAAATTCACACAAAGATCCTCAAAGAGCGAACCTTTATAACCTCATTTATGAGAATATATCGCCTCAAGGGCCTAAATTTTGTACTATATAATTGAACAATTAGAAATTTTGGAAACAGGACAATAATAATAGCCTTCTCCAGGGTTCATCATCTCTGAGCAAAATATTCAATGATTTTGACTCAATGTCTCTTTTCTAATCTACTACTTCGAAAAGAATAAGCGGTACATATACGATCCTATTGTGTAAATTCGACTCCTCAGTTGTATTTGTTATCAGTTCATCACCAGAAAACATTTGAAAAAATCCATAAGGGGGTTATTTTCCATTACATGAAGTTTCTTCCAAATATTTCACTTTCATTGGTAGTTTTGGTATCATAAATAAAACTAATTCCATTTATCCATATGGTTTCTGTACCTAAGCTTTTTCTTCTTCTATTCATTGTTTTTTTTGAGCACTGCTTATTTTGCGTCACTATTGTTCACACTTGAATTAATAACCTCAGTTTGAAATCTGAAAAATACTCATCAAATTTAATCGGAAGGTTTTCAATTTTCAATTCCTGCACCCTCTCCTATTTCTGAAGACGGTGCTTTATCATCTTCACTTTTTCATATTTATGTTCCTCCAATTCGGCAGCTGTATAAGGTATTTTTTTTGTCAAGTCATTCTGAATGAAATTTCAAATTCAATAAATCAAGATACCTATGTGGAGACGATATGATCATTAAATATATAAGGTCTTCCATCAAGGACTTCCAAACTTTGACAATTGATAACGGCCATCTTGCCAAATATTGTTAATAATAAAACTGAAATAGAAATTGAATTTAATTACAACTTCCTTACTATTATTCAGCAAATTGTTGATAGTAAAGATAATGTTGAAGATTGAAAATTCAATAATTATAATTTATTACCTAATTTTTCCAAGTTTCACATATTAACAATGAATGGATTACGTCTAATTGGTAACTCCTTAGACAACAAAAACAATATTCATGAGATCTTAAATTCCAAAATGCTTAAAGTCATTTTTGAAACATATGTGGATATATAATTTTGAAACTTGTAAATATTTCTCTTCAAACTTCTAAAATTACAAATTCTTGAAAAGTTAATACATATAGTTCCCATTCTAAAGGTGAGCAATACTATCAAGACTAGTGAATATAAACCTATAAATACATTACCACCAATAGAAAAAATTTTTAAACTAGCTGTTTATTGGCACGTACTTGATCATGTTGAAAAAATGAAATTTTTATTTAATAATCAATCTGGATTTCCTAAAAATATTCATGTGAATCCACATTACAACTCACTTTATCTAAATTCAAAAAGGAAGTTGATAAAAATAAATTTGTATTAGCTGTTTTCCTTGATCTGAAGAGGACTTTTGAAACAATTGACCGTAATATTCTTCTAATAAAATTAAGAGGTTATGGCATTGATGGTGATGTTTACCAATGGTTGTCTGACTATTCATCCCATAGAAAGTAAAAAGTCAAGATACTATCTCACAGGAATTGGGTATACATATAGGTGAGCCGCAGGGTAGCGTCTTAGGACCACTACTTTTTATCTTATACTTGAATGACATACACTTGTTTATAAATGTTGATTTTGTAAATTTATTTGCAGATGATATACTATTGGTATGTTAAGATACACGCTTAGATAAAGCTATTGATAAAATGAATGCCGCATTAAAGGATGTAAATGAGTACCTCATGGCTAATGAATTGAAACTGAATAAAATGAAAATTGAAGGAATGACAACAAAATATAAATGGAACAACTATGATTTAAATGAAGTAAATCTACAAATCGATAATGAAAACATTGAAATTGTGTTATGTATCAAATATCTTGACTTCCAGTTAGATAATTTATTACTTTTTGACAATCATCTCGATTATATATGTAAAAAAATATCTAAAAAAATATATTTGTTGCAAGAATTTCTGGTAATTTATCCACTCAGTCTAAAATACAATGCGATTATCCAACCACGTTTTGATTACTGTGCTTCTATTATTTTCTTGTTTAATCTAAATCAAACATAAATCGCGGTTTGCGAATTGTTCTAAAAGTGTATAGATTCACTGAAATCGGAATCATATTACAAACCTTGCGGTGGCTACCAGATAGAATAATACTTGGTTAGATAATGTTAATAGTATCTGGTATGTTGTTTTCTTCTATTCATCATTGTATTGGAGCTGCACTTATATGGCAATGTATTTTTATTAACATATGTCGATATTTTCCACACTAGAAGTTTTATTTCTTTATTTTCAATTTTGAACTATATCTACATTTTAAGTTTTTTATAATTATTTTCAATTTCTATAATGTTAGTACTATGTTTTATAGAATATTGTATATTAGGGTTACCTATTTCAATAAATATATTCTTCTCCTTCTTCTACATCTGTAAAATTAGTTGTCATTTATTGCCTGTTTTGCCAAATCACCATGGGCTGACACATACTTTGGTTTATTTGAATTCAAAGAAAAGAAGCGCTTAATGGAAGACCCTGTTAATAGAATGCTTCAAAATGTCTTGAATTTAAATCTGTTCTATAGTATTTGACAACTGACATGAAAATTTAGATCCTGTGAAATTTTTGACAGATTTTGTTGCAGAAGAGAAGAAAAATATATATGTTTCTTTCATTCAATCAACTGTCGATGTTATCTATAAAAATCCCCGCGAATGGATGAGGCATGAATGATTGAAAGGATGACGAATGGATTGGAGTTCATGGGTGAAGTTTGAAATAAATAATAAAAAATAATTACGTTCGGCAACTGAAGAAAGGAACAAAACTTGAATTTCAAAGTCTATCAATCTCTATTCTGAACAAAAAGAGGTACTTTTGGTAATTTAATAAAATATAGTAATTGTACCGTGGACAGTCCAAGATATCCGCAGCTTCCTCAGCACACTCTACCACATCTCGTGCGGTATCCGCATACTTCTAGCAGCTCCGGTAATAAGTAGCCAATAATCTTACAAAACTATCAAAATATAATCAACACAACACTGTTACAAACCATGTATAAATGCACCACATCCCTAAATTGTTGCATACTTAAATCTGATCTGCTGAACCACGTTCATAAACGACCAAATCGGAACTGTGTAGATGTGATTAGTAAAAACCGGCAAAAAAAGAAAAGGGTTCCACCAACTATAAATCAACTTCGTAAGACGTTTAGAAATGAAAATATTTTTATCGATATTCCACACACAAATATTCTGAGAAATCAGCATTCATAACCGCAAAAAAAAAAGAAAGTTAGTACATGAATTGAAATAACTGAAAATATGATTTTGAATAAACACATTGCATGCTATATGATTTTTGTGAGCTGATAAGCAATATGCATGAAGCGGTTGATTATGGACGAAACATTCGTTTTGAAGGTTTGGATCAATTTTTTTTTCAGTTTATAGTAGCAAACTACTAATCGGAATCTAGTTTTCCGAATAAACCTTGAGTAATCTTATCAGTAACTCTTTACGAATGCTAAATGATTTCACTGAATTAAATGAAAAATCAATATTTGAATTAAGATAACAAGAGATAAATTGGCCCAAATGGATTGAATGTGATACCACAATTTGTAGTTTAGTTGTTGTGTTGTTCACAGGAAAAACATTTGTGTGCTGATCTACAATAGGTACTTGTTGATTGATAAATGGTGAAAGAATATCAAATAGAGGAAAAGCACCCTAACTATTGTGCCCGCAAATATACATGGTTTTTAAAAAATTATCAACAATAATGAATAAGTCAATAATAAATTTTACTTATATATCCAATCACCAAATACTAGGAAAGATATACTAAATTTCAAAATCATGTTGTGAATAATATATTAAATAATTTTTATACCTTCAAAAAGAAGCATTGTGATGTTCGATGAATGAATGTAGAAATTTTTGGAAATCTGGAGCTTTGTGTACTTACTTAGTCATTATTACGGTATTAACACCACCCCTTTTCTGGTCAATTTGGGCTATTATAGGCTGAAATAAAAAAAAATCAATTAGATATTTTGAAAACTTCATTTATATAATATTCTAATAGAAAACAGATTGACGTTCAGAAAAGTCACTGCTATACCGCAAGTTTCAAGAAATTAGTTACTTTTATTTATGTGATTTTACCTGAGGGGGACTACTTTGAAGAGGACGAAATAAAAATTGACGATCAAATGAATATTTTTTGAGAAAAATTGAAATTCAACTTATATTTTGAACAGACCTCGTATACACGGTCACGATTCATTTTATAGTTAACCTTTTGATCCTACTAGCTTCCGCTAACTTTAGCTGACAATGTTAATGAATATTATGGAGTAAACAAACTTGCAACATTTCCAATAGAAGAATGTTCATTCTTGAATGAATTTTCAACAAACTCGAATATGACACTAATGTATGCGAATTTTCACAAGAGATATTCCGAAGGTTATGTTCTATTGTTTTATGTAATTGGATAATTCAATTTATAAACAAACGAATCGGCAAACCCTAATTGCACTTTGGCCGGTAATTTATAAGTTAGCAAAATTGATATTTCCTTTTTGGAGCAACTGATTTAGAATTGGCAATTGTCCTAGATTTAAATCAAAGAATTAGTTGAAAATAGTTGAGTGAAGAGAGAAATTCAAACTACTGCTACAAAAGTATTTAATATTATTGATTCAATTCATATCATGACATCAGTGACCTTTATAATACAAAAATATTCCTCAATAATAAGGAAACAGGTTCGGAATTTTGAAAAAAATTAATTTCGATTTGATATTGTTCTTCTACACCCTCGTAAAAAATATGTTCCAAATAAAAACAATAAAATATTCAAGTTATCATTAAATTTATCAATTTTAGAAAATTATCATCATTGAACTCTGACTGAAATTTCCGGATTTAGAAAATTTTACTTAAAACAACGTATGTGACTTCTCCACAAGGTATGCTCGGAAAACAACGGGAATTTTGGTTTTTTGAAAATATATAAATATTCATATATCCGTCTACATTTTTGTTGTCGCCTTCAAAAAGGGCCCCATTAGATATCATGTACTTTTGCCAGCGCTTCTCCCTATACCCAAAACACTTTTGTAACTCGATCATTAGAATAACAGCGAAGCGCTTTCACGGCCCTTTAATGTTCCCTTCATTTTCAAGAATAGGATAATGTCACATCGAGTCATGACTGGTGAATATGGAGGCTGGAGCATCATTACAGTATCGTTTTTAGTCAAAATTTCACGAGCAAGCAATGACAGCAGGTGCATTATTGTCATCATTATTTTTTGAACGTACCTCGTCCACCTTCCTATATTCTTATATTCATTTCATCGAATTATAGCAGGCGAAACTAATTGTTATTATAAAAATCGGTGACTGGAATATTCATCTCTCCCAACTACCTACACAGTAGTTTCTGCCAAATTCCTGTCGGAAAACAACTGATGCCCTGGCTAATTCCACGCTGGATATTGAACTATATCCGACAGACATTTTTGCAAGATACAGAGGTTAGTCTCGCAAACTAACATATGTGAGAGAACATCTGGGTGTAATTGAATTGTCTGTAATTATATTCCATCTTGTTGAAATCTATTCGGGTTATTATTATACTTTGCTGTTTGATGGTCTGACTGATTTGCGTTTTATCTGTAGGTTCTTTCATGTTGTTATTTCAATTTACAGTTGATATGTCTTGTATTTAGCTCTTTCTTCAAAAATTATTTTTGTGTTATTTCAGCACCGGTAAAATCCATTGAATTATCTGCCAGAAAAAAACCTCAAAGATCTAAGCCAAAACATTCGATACTAATTCCGAACTATTTCAAACCAAAAACAATAACCGTTTGCAAAGTCATAACAAATAATTGATGCTATTAAATTAATGTTTCACTAACATAAATATATCGTACTGAGAAAGAGGTGACCTTTAATTAAATCTAACTAACCGGAATAGATGAACTAGTACATTATTTCCTTATAGACATGGTAAACTATCCAAGGAAGCTTCTTAAAGTGCACTACATTTCTGGAAAATAGTATTTCATTCTGTATCTGTCAAACAGCTATGAACTGAGTGTATAAAAATGAATCTCTTTTGTTCGCAAAAAAGGTCATTTTTCAACACAGTACATGTGGACAATTTAGAATTGTTGTGAAACTGGTTGAAGGGATGATAACGTATTGTTTTCGTTGAAAAGTTGCTTGAACGTACAGCTGTCCTCCATAGAATTAATATTTCATTGAGAGTAGAGACAAAAAATGGTAAATGTGGCTTGCAGTTGATTTCTGAAAGGTTGAATTGTTGAATGACCCAAGAAAAATGGTCTAGACATTGAATATTCTCTATCACCTCAGAAACAATGTTCTTCCGACTGTATACATTTTCAAATGATAATTGAATATCAGGAAGTGCTAACTAAATGAATGAAAGACCATGTCTTATTTTTAACTTTGTTTATATCATAATTAAAAAAAGAAGAGATAAGATGGGCATCCCAACTAACTTGTCTGTCGTAAGTCTCAAAATGATAATAAAATTCGTTTTATATAAATATCAATATTGTTTATTTGAATTCCAACATACTCATGATCTATCGTATTAGAGAAAGCAACATTGGTATCAGCTAAAAAAAGAATGATAATGCCGTCAGTGTGAACTGATAAGGAAAAATGCAGTGAGGTGGAATGTTAAGGTATTGATCATTACGAGAATAACAAAAGCAAAGGTAGCAGCTCCATTATCGATTTATGTAAATTGTATAACTTCGCAGTGTGAAAACTAGAAACGAAATTAGATTTTGTGTTGTACTAATTATTTTTATTCATTCTCGACCATGCGATAGAACTAAGATTCTTTTTTGTATTGGACACAGGAAAGAAAATAAATGTTCTGCTCAGTTAAAGAGTCGCTAGAGAAGACAAGACATTTATATCATAACAAAGAATGGTTTATTAAACGCATTTAGAGCCAATGATATAATCATTTTAGCCTGCTATTTTTTTATTTCTGTGAGATCAGATCGAAATTTATTTTTGTCATAAGCCAATTATAGCTAATGAACATACATATAGTTTTCTACCTAATCATATTTACTACAATAATTTTTAAGTTGCAGAAATTAAAAAAAAATCTTTTCATGAAATATGTCATCGTTGAAAAATCATAACTCGGAAGATCAGTTATCAATATTTCCAATTTGTATTTATTATTGAAATGTGAGCGTCTATAAACATCACAGGAAATAATAATAATAAATTGGCCTTATTGATGATACAAAAAACAATACAAAGATAAATGAGAAAACCAATAAGCACCACACCATAATGGATGCGAACATACAGATATTAAAAAACAATTATGGTGATGGCACCAATACAAAAGAGAAAAATAAATAAAAATATCAATTGGTGATAATCCCCGAAAAGCACCGAAAAGAAATGATCTCTGAAACTGAGCAGTGCGATGACGCAGAATAAATTTTTGTATTAAAAGGGTAGACTGGGAGAGAGTAATCAATTCAAGAACAAAACAACCTAAATGATGAATAATACGGTTTTTCATATTGAGCCGGCTGGGGTGGTTTTTAAAGGCCTAAAAAATGGGATCAAACTTACGAATTCCATAAATTGGACAACAACAAGAATTTTGAATTTTTTGTATCTTTTTTTATCTGTATGGTCCATAAGTGTGGTCCATATATGAAGTCACAGTAGTTGAAGTGGCTTAGCACCAAAGTATAACAAAGCATTTTTTAGAGAATGGCTCAAAATGAAACGTTTGTAGTGTAACAGTTTCGAATGACATATAGGTTTTTTCCATTAAGTTTTTAACATGATCAGTGAATCTAAGGTTGGTGACAAGCATCACCCCTAAGTTTTTAACTGTATTGAATATTACTGGAGTTTTTCCCAACACCAAATCGTTATTTTAACACCTCGACATGAGTTTCGATCATCAAGTGATCATCTTCAAAAACACTTGGTGATCAAAACACGTGTCGAGGTGTTAAAATAATGATTTGATGTTGTTGTGATGCACTGTTTACTACCTTTTGTGTAGTAATGAATATTGCTGGAGTTTTTCCCAACACCCAATCGGTATTCATTACTACACCAAAGGTTCCAAACAGTGCATCACAAGTTTTAGCTGTATTGACAAGAGTCAAGATAGTATGACCTAGTTCTAAGTGGAAATTGTTTTCTGCAAAATTTACGATTCTTCTGCGATCCAAAATGCACCATCATTGTTTTATTTTGCATTTCTTTTTACACTGAATTATCTAGTGACTGAAAATCGATTGTTTGTACTTTTGCGGTATCAGTATGTAGGTGATATGACGTGACATAAAGAATTCTCCTCACGTTCTCGGTACTTTTCCACTGGCGAACGATACCAGTTGAACTGCTGTGTCAAAGAACCGATTCCCTAGTTGTATCCAGGGCCGGACTAGGTTTCATGGCATAAATTCAAATCTAAGCCATTAGAAATGAATGAAAAGTTGCAATGGAATAGTTTTTTGTAAAGATAATCAGGTATAATCAATTTCTTATCCGTCATCTTTAAAATAGATATAAAACAGTTTAATTGAATGATGATAATACCAATAATACTGTTTTATAGTTCTTGTAATTACAGTTACTATATCTGAATATTGACATGACTACTTCATTGATATTTTCCAATTGATCATTACAAATAATTTTTGACATTAATACCTAACCTTTGGTAACTAACCATTAGTACAGCATGATTGTTTCGTTCAATTTCATTTATAAATGTTTTTCCCAAGATCATATTTATTGTTATATCTTGAAGATAGGCTATTATCCCCTGACCTATAATCGAACATCCCACAACAAAACTGTGAGACATTTCTCGACGAGCGTAATAGTTCCAATTGATGGAAAATAGTTATTGTTAAGAAAAATATGTATATCTATTTTATTTCGATAGCTGAAACTGCTGATTCTTCAACTTAGTGAAGAAAGAGCCATGTGGTGATGATAGTCACACTTCTCAAAGTACGGTTCTGTCTTGAAAGAGACGTGCAAGGTTGACTGAATTATAAATTTGGCATGTTCTCTTTAAGCAAATATTCAGTCAGAAATAGTGATTTCAGCTAGAGAGAATTTTTGCAACATCATCTATAGAATAATTAATTAAGGAAAAGTGGTCGAAGGTTCAGAATCAACGGTACAATAATTTCTATAATTTCGGCAATAGTTGCGTCATAATTTGCTATGTGGAATAGTTTGAAATATAATGAATTTTCAAAAGTTTTGTTAACAAATTTGAGGACTATTGCCAAAAGCCGAATCTATATAGAGTAATTCAAGATTGTCTTTGTGACTTAATGATAAGTAGGATTTTATAGAGAAAAAGAAACAGCATTAGTAATTGAAACACGGGGTTTTTCCGAAAGAACAGATACTCTCTCTCAGTGATTTAATAAAATTTGGGAAACACAATGGGTAAATAGACATTCCGTTGGACATCTGAAATTGAACACTATAGTTTAATGTGGGCATTGGCCTTATAATTGAAATTGAATCATAAATTTCAAGAGTTACGTTTACGTTTACGTTGTATCTTACAAAGCGATTTGAATAAAGGAAAAACCAGTTCTGAGGCTTTCACTGACCAAGACCTCCAAAAAATTGTAAATTTATGCAAATAATTGATTACTGCAAAAACTATTCCGTATAATATAGGTTTGAAGGGACATAGTTTGAAATTTTGCAGTAGTTTTACAGAATAGAATCGTAATTTCAAGTTCGAAAATTCAGTAGAACTTTGAATTATAATGAGGATTTCATAATTTATATGTTTTTTGCAATAAAATGTAGTGAACGATTGTTAAGTCCGCAGTCATAAAAAAATACTTGTTGGTAGAAATGAAACTGAATCTATTGAATATTATTACATAACGAAGTAGAATGATATGAAGGATGTGGGTTTGAACTGCCAAAAATATAGTATATACCAGAATTTATCGGTCGCTAGGATGTGAAATTGAAACAAGTTGTGTACCTATTATCATGATAAGTTAGAGATTCCATATTCCGTTTTGGACGAGTTAACCATACAAACTAGTATCGCAAATTAACTGAACTTTCAAGGCTCTCTAGATACCTATCTATTGTCTGTCTATTTTTGTCTCATTTGCAATTGAAATTTCATACTTAAATTTCTCATGCATCGTTACACCTAATAAGCCGTTTTGAAAGTCGCAGGTAAAATATCTAGCTCATCCTGAGGTGTTAACATCAATGAATTTTAGTCAGACATTCCTGATGGTGATCTTCAAAACCGAAAAGTTTATTTACTTTGAGGTGTGTGTTGAAAATAGCTTAATGTAGGTACATGTTGAATACAACTAGAACAGTATTGGGAAATGTATGTTTAACAGAGCAATTTTCAAATGTGGTATATTACTGTTTTGCCTTATCGATTATTTATTTCGGGACCTCATATCTGACATTGTATTATCTTATTACACCTATCTGCTGTTATATTTACCTACTTTCATGACGTGGCGTAATATTTACTTCATGACGCAACAATAAACATACAGCCTGTACTATCCGAATTTTTGCATCAATGCCTCAATACATCTATTTTTTTTTGTTTTGACAGGGTTATTTACAAACACGTGCTAGGTAGTTACTAAATTAGAATCGACTAAAATATCACATGCGCCTTCAGTTTTTTGAAATACCCACGCTGAGCTTATTTCAAAACAAGTTGACCGTATCTAAATTTAGCCTAATATCAATCTATTCACTGTCATGGTTAATATCAGCCAATCTAAGAGTCAATGAAAGAAGACCTCCAAACGGTTTGTTGGAGTAATAATTGAAACGAGTAGTACCAGCAATAAAATTTCTCGTGCATCAAGCCGGCTGGTAAATTTCCGTTACGTCACGAACCCATATGCCCACAGAGCGGTACCGCGATAAAATGTGAATTTTTCACAAATAATGTAGAAAGCAATGTAGAGTACCTTTTTTAGGGAAGTACCCAAGGATTATTGTTTTCAAAAACATTTTTGGCTTCTTTTGCATTTTCTATTCTGTAATTTTGAATGGGCAGTTGAAAGCTACAGAGTTGTTCACAAAGTACTTCTATATTTGAAATTTAAATAGTCATGTCATTAACAGAAACCTAATTTCAATTTTGGCATTGATATTCAAATGTATTGTAATACATTCACAGGCAGGCCAACAGTTACACCAACCAATCTATTTGCTTAGTTGGCAAACATTCTCTTCGAATCAATTGGCTGTCTGTGAATTCGAATGTAGGCGCTACATTTCAAATTCTGAAAAATTGATTTACCTTGCAAGCCCCTTGTAGAAGGGCTGAATTTCCGTTTTTCTTAGACATTTTTGGCAACAAATCACAATCACTTAGTTTCACAGTCTTGTTTCAGCAAAAGCTAGACTTAAAATGAATGTCGGTTCGCACTCTTCTCTTTACAAGCGCCAGCGTTGGGCAAAGGAGCGAAAGTAGGGGAAAACTTTGAACGAATAGGAGAGCGCGAATCGCTATCTAGCACTTTTGGCGAACTGTTATACTCATGAACTCGGGGTTTGACTGAAAACCATTTCTGCGAAAGTGCTTTTTTATAAATTGCTAGTATAAATATTTACATTGAGGTTGTTAATATTTACCCTATTATTCATTAATGTTAAGCACTGAATCACTTCAGCTACTAAAATCTGTGAAAATCATCAATGAATGTTTAGTCAACAGTTCTCGCTTTGAAGTTGAACAAATACATCCCAATAATATCTTGTTCCAATCTAGGTATATCCTGTTTCACAATACAAGAGAAAGGTCCAAGAAACATGTCTTGAAAACCTTTCTATTTGAGAGTCCTAACCGAGTGCTAAAGTGATTTTATCTACAGTCCCTAAAAATTGTTTTTTTTCTCGTCGAACGGTATCGAAAGTAGTACCTACTATCAAATAATGTTAATTAAAACTTCATTATGATTGAGTAATCGATAACACAAAAGTAACGGATGAACTGTATTAAATCGCTGGCAAAACTGTTCGACGAAAAAATAATGTTTTACCTTCAAATAGCCATTGTGTTATTTGACATGCAACCTGTCGTCTTTTCCTCCATTTTTTGTCTCGCAACCCCAAACAAGTTTGTCAAAATCAGTTGATGAGAACCACCGGAAGTGTTTATCAAATTCTATTAGAATAAGGGTTCCAATCTTCGAGCAGGCTTTGTCAAAGCTTAGAGCCTATCGAAGAAACAATTGCAGCTTGTTTACTTACTACTTGTACCGTATTATAAAGATTTTATACTATGCTTGTACTAAACGCAATTCGGAGTTTATGGCCTGTATTTTTTCAAGATCAATGAAAAAATAACAGTTGAGACCCATTGACACAAAAAGATGATGATTGGTACAATTTATCAAGCCATAAAAATTCTTCAGTTTGTTAAAAATTACTGCTTGTGAATTAATTTTATTACAACTGTAATAAATATACATCCAGTAAGAATAAAATTGGATCCAATACCTTTTGACTGATCGGAATTTAAATAACTCTTTTTTCGATCTCTCAACATTAATTTGATTTTTTGGACATCCTGAAGTTTATATTCTCATTCTTCGGAATTTGGAAAAATTTCCCATATTATTAGTCAAGAAAAAAAAGGCTTTGGAACATTAGGTATAATCTATGCTATAATATCAAGTGGACTTCTAGGTTTTATTGTCTGAGCTCATCATATATTTACTATTGGTGTGGATGTAGATACTCGAGCTTATTTTACTTCTGTAAATATGATTATTGCTGTACCTACTCGAATTGAAGTTTTCGAATGATTAGCCACTTTTCCTGGCACACAAATTTCAAACAATCCAGCTACTCTTTAATCTCTTGGATTTGTATTTCTTTTCACTGTTGGTGGATTAACATGTGTTATTTTAGCTAATTCCTCAATCGATACCATTCTTCATGATACATATTGTTGCTCATTTTTATTATGTTCTATCTATGGAGGCTGTAGGGCTGTATTTGCTATTTTAGCAGGGTTAGTACATTAATTCCCTTTATCTACAGGATCAACTTCAAATAATAGATATTCAAAAATTTAATTCTTTACTATATTTATTGGTGTAAATTTAACTATTTTTCCACAACATTTTTTAGGTTTAAAGGTATACCACGTCGTTACTCAGATTATCCTGATATATTTACTCTATGAAACAGTTTTTAATCTATTGAATCTTCAATTTCCTTGGTAAGAGTATTTTTTTTCTCGCTAGGACGATTATGGCGATCTTATAAAATAGGCAAAGCGTGCGTTACGTTGCCCGAACAGAACACTCATTTTGATAAAACAATTTTATTATTTGCACGTGCTATATTCGTTCATGGTGATTTGGCAAGACAGACTGAATAAATGACAGCTAATTTGACAGATGTAGCATCAACAAGATGCCTGTTATCAATTGTCCCCGTTTGAAGACCCTATATTATAACATGGAATATTCTAGAATATTTACGATGGATCCAGAACTCTCTTGTCACTTCCTGCGCATAACTTAAATACAATCTTGACCACCTACTTGAAAATAAATCAATATGTATCGTAGCGAGAATATCATTTGAATTTTTCAAATGCTGTACTCAATTCAATTTTTCAAAAATATTCAGATAAAAACAGTTCAATTTTATTGATAACTTTATGAAAATTTGTATCGTTTTGTTGCATGCAACTTTTTTATTTTGTTCAATAAATATTTTTGGTAACGTTTTGTAAAGAAAACAAGAAAATCTTCAAATTATTGTCGCAAAGAATCATCACGAAATACGATACGAATTGCATCATTTTCCTTGCATCTGACTTAACGTATTTGACTCGTTCATTTTTAACAATTCCATCGTTGAAGTCATATACGAGTGTCAATAATGATTGTAAAATTTGTGTTTAACCTTGAACGGGTAATTTTTCGAGCTACTCGTATATATGACTGATTCAGGATGACTAATGAAGAACGAATGAACATTTTTATATACAAATATAGTCATTGCTACTATTACAAACAGAAAATATAATAATTGTGAACTGTATTCCATTTTAGTTCAAGTTTTGATTCAACATTACGACAAGAATTGCATGCATTAATTTTTGTGTCAAATAAAAATAGTACCAGTCTATAGGCTTTTCATTTCGTCTTACCATTTTTGGAAAAAGTGGTTCCTGAAAAATTCATATTATCAGCTGTTAACATGTTTGGTTTGTTCGTGTTCGTGCGTGTTCGGCGGTTTTCTGCTATTCAAAAAACCGGATAAAAGAATTTGTATCAAATTTTGTGTGAAAACAAACAAAAACAGAAGATCGAAAAGATGTGAATGACGATGCTCGCCCTGGACGCCCCAGGACATCAACAACTGATGAAAATGTTGAGAAAGTGAAGGAAATTGTTATACGGCATATTGGTTCGCGAAATTTGTTCCAAAATTGCTAAATTTTGCGAAAAAAAATTCCGTCGAGCATAGCTCAGAAATTACTGAAAGATATCAACGGTGACCTAGATTTGCCTGAAAGGGTCATAATTGCTGAAGAATCATGGTTGAATGGTTATGATATAAAAAACAAAATCCAATCGTCCCAGGAGACCCAATCGCCCAGAAGAGCCAATTCCGAAAAAGCACGCCAAGTTTCATCAAATACCAAGGTTTTGCTCACTGTTTTTTTCGATTACCATGGCGTAGTGTATCAGCAGTTTCCTTGCCATATGGTCGTAGGGTCAATAAGGAGTATTATCTTGAAGTTATTCCTCAGCCACTGTATTCACCGGATTTACCCCTCTGCGACTTTCTCTGGTTTACAAGATTGAAGAAACCTATGCAAGGACGGCGTTTTGCAACGATTGAGGAGAGGATTGGAAAAAAGCTGGCACAAGTTTATTATATCTGAGGGAACAAAATAGAAATTTATGTGTAATTATTTTTTTAACACAGAACGTTTATTTGGATTTGGTATTGTACCTTCCAAAAATGTGTGGAAAAAGTACAAACATTCACCCGAGATTGAAGCGTTCTATTCCAAGAATTGTTTTTAACAAAACAGTATTTTATCTTTTATATGTTAAATGAGATATGATCAAGTAGGTCAGTGATGGTTGAGGTAGCTTCGATTGAAAAAAAATATTAATCTCAACTCACTTTTCTCAGTTAAAAGTTGGGAGCAATGCCATTTAAAAATAATGACACTACAAAGATATTCTAGTTGCAAGAATCGACTGTTCGAAGTTGGTCCCAGGACAGTGCTGAAGCCATATATATTTTTTGTTGCCCTTTCCGGTTTTAATACTTAGTTTGTCAACAGATTTTTTTGAGATCTCAATAATTTGCTGCCCTAAATATTCATCTAACCTTTCACATGGCATTCAAGTTTTGGAAAATATGAGGTAGTTTTTGAAAGAATTTGCCATGAAAACTGAGCAGAAACTCTCGATTTTGAAAGCGATCAGTCAAAACATTGGAATTGATTCTTAATTAGGTTTATCCTACCTCACCAACAGACAACAACAGATGAAAATTGCAAACTTTTCTTTACTTATTACAATCGATGACCTTAAAATATATGCATACAGAAAATTTAAACAGAAATACTGAGGAATACATATTTTGGTTTAATTTACTCCTGAATTAGTTTCGGCACAATCTTATGGGGTAATTCCTGCCATGCAGCAACACATTTCAGGTTTGAAAAAACCATACGCCTGATAACCGGGGTAGGTATTAGAGAGCACTGCCATTACTTATTTATCAAACATGACGCTTCCATGTATATATATTTTCCAAAGTGTCAGTGAAATACACGAAAATAAAAAGCTATCCTTATACCTCCGATATTCACAACAAGTTGACTACAGAGATGAGTACACTGAATAATATCTATCAGACATATATTTTTAGACTATTGGTATTATAGTATTGATGAATTTTTAAATAATTAATAATCTATTGATAAATATATTAAGCAATAATCATTCACTTAAATATTCTTATTTCCGAACATATTTCAATGTGTACGTTATGTTTTTTTAAATCTAAAAGTAATGAAAAGTTTTTTTATCGATTTATATATTACACTCTATGACTATTTTCTATGTATGTATTGTAAAACAGTCAAATAAATCTATTTATCCATCTATCTATCTATACAAAAATGCGTTTGACCAACCTTCCGAACCTAAAAAATTGGGAAGTGATTAGTTCAGCACGAAAATCAACATAATGAACCTCTGTCGAATGAATCCCCGCCATTTTTCCATAATCTGAGACATTACAACAATTATTTTCATTTCATGAATACACTGACCCAATAGTATTTTTGCGGTAGCTTCATCAGTTGGACAGATTTTTTTTTATTATTATCAACGATTATAAAATTCATTTTAGAAAATTATGAAAAAATAATAATCATTTTCGACCGAACGTAATCTTTTGTACCGCAACTGCTTATATATTCATTTTTCTAGTTTAATATGAAATTTGTTGTCATAGTTATATAGATGACCATCTGGAATTTACGAAGAAATTTTATGTTTACATCGCATTCAACGCGATATGATGAACTTGAACTGAAAGTTCAAGAGAAATTGAAATGTATGTTAAGTTTCCCATATTTTGAAGGGATTTCCTAAGATATTTCCCACTAGCGAGATTGAACTTTTATACATCGATAACAAGTAACAGCATCTAAATCATTATTATCAAATGTTATTTACGCTCTACCGCAATTCATTGAAGGTCTTCGATCTATCAAAGTTGAATTTGTTTCTCATTTCAGATCAACTAAAAAAATACATGAAAGAAAAATAATGAAATGTTAACCGCATCATAACGAGTTAATTTAGCCTAAATTCATTCATTTTTATTTATTTCTTACTCTAAAAAGAACAAATATTTCTGTTATTTCTTTGATTTTTGTTGAAAATGAAGAGGATTTTCCAAAAAATACATATGGGAATATAAAGAACACGCAACACACTTTCCATTCAATATGTGTGAATTCAAAAACCATCACCATGTGTTGCGTTTACTCTATGTCTAATGTTGCTTAGAATTTACTGTGGTAGGTACCTTCAAATTCATCAAATGATTTTATAAATATATTCTTCATTGTATATATTTCAGTGCGAAGTCAGGCCTGGTATTATTTTTGAGGTTTTATTTTTTGTATAATTTTAATGAAAGAGCCACGGAAGGTTCCAAATAATTGAACGCTCTACCATTTGTCCAAGAAAGGGTACTAAATCAGGGTAGGAAACAGGTAGAGAAAAAGAGACGATACAGGTACTTGGTGACGTTAGAAAATTTTCTTTATCGATAAAAACCTACCTTAAGCTGTAATGGACCCGACTCCCGTTAATTTATTATGACTTCAGTTACCTGCATTCTGATTTGGATAACATTTGTTTTTGTAATCATTGAAAGCTCTTGTAATAAAAGGAATCATTTTACAACTACAACCAAAATATAGCCTGAAAATTAATGATCTTTGTACAGAATGATCGATTATGATTGGATAAAATCATTTACTGTGTTAATTATTTTTTCAGAGTCGAAGGAAAAATAATTGAATATTATTGAATGAGATTTTTATGTAATAAAGGAAGAGTTTCAACAATTTAATAAAGAGGTGAAATCAAACCTTTTGCAATAAATATCGCATTGTTTAAAGGTATATAAAGGAGAATCGACACATTTCATAAAAAATGGCTATCTCGAGAAAGACTGGCCTGAGATGTTTTCAAAAACGATTTTCTCAATGACAAATCAATGCTTAATCATTTGTTTTATGTTCATCTCAATATTTTCTAATAGAAAGTTTCATTATTACTTGTTAGTGCAAATAGGAACGCTTCGGAGTAAAATTATTTTCTGACAAAACATTTCACATTTAAATATGTACAGTGAACAATGTGTGGCAAAGTTAACAATTCTTTTTATGTATTTCAATGTTGATCGATGAATTTTCACAAAAAAACAAAAAATTGTGTTGATATAAATACAGTGTAGATAAAAAATGTTCTGAAAATTTCACCTATGAACAATGACAAATTTTTATATAAATGACCAGTTCATTCCGGCTGAGATAATCACAGATGGGACTTGAACATTTTTTATGATAGCCCAAGGAGAAAATAAACTGATTAGCCTTTCCAAGCTGAGGTGATATTTTGAACAATCATACCAAATGAGTTTTAGATTCCAAGCAGATTGAGCATAATGCCCGGAGGTCTATTTGAAACATCGGATCATCAAATAAGTTCCCTTAGAAGGGCATATCATTTCTTTGAAGAGTATGTGGTGAACGTTGAACATTCCTTTCAAACGGTCTGAACATTATAAAATGGAAGATCAAAATAGCAAGACAAAATTAAAACGGAATATAGCCTCGAAAGAAACAATTTAGGAAAAATTCAAGGAACAGACAATATTCGACAGCTGGTCGTACTGTCATCTTCTAGGCACTCCTCAAGTTTGAGGAGTACGACAGTACAGACAGTACGACCAGCTGTCGAAAGCGTTCGCAGATAATAGAAGATATAAAGCTTCAAATCCTTTTTGTGAAATTTAATATTAAAATACTGAAAATAAAAGAAAATTAGTTGCATC
>WOGO01000129.1:993-30212 GCA_015342085.1 Leptinotarsa defecta
CAAATCTGCATTTTTTTCCGTGAAGCGTTACAATACAAATCATATAGGTTTATGCAAGAAGTGGAGGGTTAAAAAAAAGCATTTATCTCGATGCGAATAAATAGTCAAAAATTATCATTTTAAAACATTATATTTTTGGAAAATTTCCAGTGCGTTTTTCGCAACAAAAAAATGAAAGCTTTATCGCATTATTAATGCGGCTAACTCATTATCTCCTGATAATACCAACTTGGTTAAAAATCATGCATGACAAATGATAGTACACTTCAAAATAATCCACACTCCACACTGTATACGAAAAAAAATCACACGTTGAAACGCTAAATACAATTACTTTCTTTCTCAAATGACACCCTGTACATTTTTCTGTTATGTTCACCTACATGTGCTCAACTCCTCTTGATGATGTTAACTTGATTGATAAAGATGCGGCTCAGTGTCCTTCTGGCATGTTGGATCGCACGTTAAAATGTTAGGCTCTCCCAGTCATCGTCGACATCTCCTGTTTTTAGTCGTGCCGTGTTCCCAATGCTTCATGTTGCGCGCGCTAACTATGATTTTTCTTTCATCTCCTGATGATATCAACTTGCCTAACAAACACTTATTTTCATGCGAGTTTTTATAACATAAATGAATGCTTCAGCGTACTCATTTATATAATTCTTAACTAAATATTCTATAACTCTTATATTCAGTGATAATGACATAAAAAATGAAACAGCTCATATACTCATCAACTTTTATATTACATGTAGATTCAAATTTTCACATGAGAGTATTACACAATCCAATGCAAAAACAATATTTACTTCTCTTTCCATATTCTCCCCAAAGTTGCTTATATTGAACCTGTTCGTTTCTCATATACACACATATGCACACATACAATATGTTCAATAACAATCTCCGATTTAATCCGTCTATCAGATATGTTGTTACTGTGGGTAGTTGTCTCAAGTGTAGTTCAAAACACTGGATCCTTGTTGATTTATTTATTCAGAAACCAACTTTTCATGGTTTCACGATAGGCAAAGTGTATCTAATTTTTTCGTAAAATCCATTGATGCCAAAATTATAGAAATCGGATGAACGGAAGTGAAAACCGGAAATGACCATTCAATCGTAAATTTTAACTCTCCGTGATATGGACAATCCGAATTCTTCATTAGTTTGCTTCTATCTCAATGTTTATGAACCGGAAGTGTTTATTTTTCGATGAATCGTAAAGATTCAAAACCTTGTTAATTCATGTATTGGTCACCATAATCAATGATAAATGGTGCTGTCCTCCTGGCATGTTGGATCGAGCGTTAAAACGCTGGGGCCCGTTGAACTGTCATGTTTTTTTCCCAAATAATGTATTTTTGTCACACCTGTACACTTTGACGCCATATTTTTTTCCTAAATGATATATTTTTGTCACACTTTGTACACATTGACGTTATGTTATTTTTTTAAATTGTGTACTTTGAGACACCCTGTACACTTTAAGGGAACGCATGTTAAAACGTTGGGCCCCGTTGAACTGTCATGTTTTTCCAAATAATGTATTTTTGCAACACATTGACGTTACAGGGTGATCTATCTTGGTGGTGCTACAGGGTGATCCATCTCCGCCGTACTACAGGGTGATCCACCTCCGTCGAACTACGGGGTAGCCTAACACCATATACCGGGTGGCCCAAAAGGAGCACGCAAGTTATAATTGATTTATTTGAATATTTGTGCTATACTGAGTTATTTAAATGATTGTTTGCCCTTCTGTTTATTGATACCTGTTTGATATAGTGTTTGTTTATTTATACCTGATTGATATAGTGATGCATTTGTGAAACGGAAATTGAGGTATTTTCTTCCTTTCACGATTGCTTGTTGACACCGATGCGCCTACGCCTGAGCTCACGCGACGCAAACGAGATTGTCTTACCTACCGATACTAGTATTTACGATTTCACCTACTCAATTTTCGTAGTAGTTTTACTTGACGTATTGTAGTTTCTTTTGAGCGTCGTTACTACCGTAATTTATGGCTGATTGAATTTGTGGTTATATACACCGCGCTTTTGTATTGACATTTGAATATCGCGTAGTAGTGTGAATATCGCATTGTTGTCTTAGAAGCGTTGTCGGTTAATCCATGTAAGTTAGGATTACTGAATAAATCATATTGGGGATTCTTATCTTTTATATCCAATTGAATTGAATGTTTACAAAAATATTGACTCCAACCTATTTCCAACTATTTACCAATTCTTATTCATGCGGTGGAATAAAAACATATAAGGTAAGTCGCCACATCTTTCCCTTTCAGAACGAATATTTGAACATTCATATTATGCAGAATATTTAGCGAAAATATAAAACAATTGATAATGCAGGAATCTACCAGACAAGCCGGGTTTGACGTACTTTGAAGTAATTAGAGTATTGTCCTGCCTCCTCATTGATTCTGTAACGAGAAATTAAAGGCTGAATTCTCATGTTTTTTTTCGATGGTGAAGTGGAGATGAGAATCATAGTTACTGAAAATCCGGAATCTCTTTCATTTCCTCATAAGAAACAGTAGGTATAATGTCATCAACGTATTTTTTCAAGGAAGGAATTTGGAAATGAACATTATCTGAGAAAGACTTCACTCAATCATCCATAACATACTGGCTGAAGATAGGACTGGACTGGACTTTCGATAGGCATACTGAAACCTGTTTGCAACATTTGCCAGAATATGTGAGAATAGTGGTTTCAAAGGTACATTTTATTGATTAGAGAAAACTTTGCAGATCAATATTAGTGTAATTGTGAATAGTTGTCCAGTATTTTTTAATACTTTAAAACTCGAGGTCATCATCTAAACTAATCAGGATATTCCTAGGAATTCATTAATGAACTGACAAATTTTAATCAGAACAGATAAATAAATAATTTTACGTCTTCCTGATGATTCAACTGGCGCACACTGGCGCATAATAATTCACTTTCTCAGGCAAATATAAAGAAGTTTATTCTTATCAGAGATGAGTGTTTGGGTAATACACTTCCAGACTCTGAATTCTCCATCTTCACACAAAAAATATATTGTAGAAAACTTCCAAAGGAAGAAAGAAAGCAAGTGAGTTTGTGAAATATGTCTATTCTAGCACATACCTCCAAACCACTGTATACATCACGTAGAAAATAATTGCAATGCCAACACCCCGTAAGAGAGGAACTGGTTAGCGGAACGGAAGTCGTCGCAACTATTGAAGTGGAAGAGTGAACCAGAAACTGCGGCAGCTTCCAAATGACTTCACTACTCTCGTTCGCCATCCGCGAGCGATCAAGATTAGCTACCCCTTGTGTTTGCTCACATGGATCCCCTTCAAGATTTCATCGGAACCCCAATATCACGCGGAATATTGTTTGGGAACGTTGTCAGTAACTGCTGAGAGAATGTTGACGTGAGTTATTTTCTAATCCCCCAGGGTAATGTTGCTCTGGCTGATATAAAATGGCAGGTTGATTCACTATTCAGTTAAACAGGTGAAGTTTTTGCTCATTCCAAGGCTCTTGTATTAACGTATATGTTCAGTAATGAATATAATGAACTCTAACACAGAATATACCGAATAATAACTTAGTAGTGATTGGCTTAACTTATGATTCAGACTTGCCAGATTTCTTGTCTTGGTTATTTCAATTCCAACTGCTTGAGGAAAAAATATTTTTGCATATTAAGGTAGGATTAAGGAGTATTGGAAAAGCAGTTCGAAGAAACGGCACTGAACACAATAATAATCCACAATTTCCGATTCATTTCACACTCCTTTCAGTGTTAGACATTAAGAAAGTACCAACATTCAGCTGTATTGATTCATGTTCCAAACCCAAAACGGTGGGTTTGATATATGCCGAAACAGTATATTCCGATTTGATTCATTTTTTTTGCATTGAAATCGATAAAAGCAATCTCACAAAATCATTTCTTGTCATACTAGGTGACTCATGTATGCGTAGCCGACCAATCATATACTTCTCCAAAGGAAAATCAAGTAAGTACATCATTCGATTCTATACTTTTTGAACTTCGTATGAATTTGTCATTTTTAAATTTCCATTTCGCAGTTTTAGAATCAACCACTAGCAGAGTACATTTTTTTCATTCCAAATGTTGGTGGTTTCAAAGATTGCGGAAACTCCAATGGAGTCATTGTATGGGGAGGAGCCTCAAAAAACTCATCAATAATTCACAAAAAATTCAAAAGTGCATTCCTAGAATGATATATAAAAAACCGCGAGAATATCCGTCATGTAGCCTCTATCGAGAAACGACGATAATGAACATAAGTCAGATATTTGTTTTCGCGATCCTCTTGAGGCAGTATAGACATAAATCGTCGTTGGTACTTCTGTTAAAAAAATCCGTTAATCAGCTGTCGCCCCCATACGAACGACAACTCTATAAGAACTAGCGAGGTCTTACCTTTCAAGGTGTGATTCCTAACACGGTTGCAGAATCATCTCAGCGTCAACCAGATAAATTATCTCGAGAAAAACATCTGGTCGAGGCAGGAATCGAACCCACGGTCTTCCGATCGTGAGTCGGGCGCACTACCACCACGGCCAATTCCATAACTTATTCAGCAACATCACAACACAAGGCACAAAACCAACGCTCTGATACCCAGAACTGAAAAACGAAAGGACAGAAATGTTACACTTTTTTGGGACCAAAAGTTTTTAATGAGCTACCGTCCGAACTCAAAACGATCAACTCATATGAAATTTTCAAGAAAAAAGTCAGAACTTGGCTGTTCACTCTTCAAATTGCGATTTTCTTCAAATTGTCATTTTGAAAGTCTCTCAGATTATGATTTCAGTAATTTTCTCTGTAAGATCGAAACGAATATTTCAATTGGTAGCCATCGTTCAAGTAAAACCTGTGGGTCATGCCTCTTCAGCTCATATGGATTTTTGTGGCAACTTTAGTTCCTATAGGAAACATTTTCATCGCCAAAAAATCAAGTTGAAATTGGAAATTTGTTCCTTTACTATTCGAATGGATGATCTGATTTATGAATTAAATTTTCAGGTGAAAAATAAGTATAACCTACAAATCATGGTGTACCACCAAGTAATATGATGTAGTAATCCATAATGAGGAACCCTTCTTCGAAATGTAACTGTAGAAAAGTTTGGCAACAACTGACATTGATTGATTTCCAAAAACGAATACGAGTATATCACATTTCATAAGAAATATACAGATAGTCTGATCATAAAAATAAGTTAGTCATCGCGATAGGGACTTGTTGGAAAATATACAGCGTCGAGCCACACGTATGACTTTTGGTGCGTCCAATCTATCCCGAAAGACTGAGGATGGCACAACTGTTAGCTTTTGACCAACGTCGACTCCGTGGGGACCTCATCATATATTTTCGTATAGCTAAGTATAACTATGCTAATCAGAAAGAACTTTTTGTTTTCAACAATGATTCGCGGTTACGTGGTCACACACTCAAATTAAAAAAGGAAAAATTCGCAACGAGGCAGAGACAATATTTTTTGGTGAATCATATTTTCGAAACATGGAATAACTTACCCAACGATATTATGAATTCCTACTCAGGGAACAGTTTCAAAAACAAAAATTTGTGAAGGTGATACCATCATCCACATAATGTAGAGAACATAAATTTACCTTTGAGGTATGTTATCTCTTGATTATGACTGTTGTATATTTTAAAATGAATTGAATAACCCAGGCAAGAGTTGATGAATAAGAACTATGTGGAATAAGATAAACAGACACAGTTCATAGGAAATCGATATCAGCTAATAAATCAATGGGCAATGTTGCTCATTATAACAATATCAAATAAAGCCTATGATTTAGAAGCTCTAGCTTTTTGGGGTATTTTGACACAACAAATTTCATTAATCGTTTTCCAAAGTTGAAGTATGATTGTGAACTAGGCTAAATTATTTATCTTTGAACGATACCGTTTTCGATACATCCTTTTTTTTTTTCGTTTGGATAAAATCAGCAACTTTAAAAAAATACTGAGGAAGTAAAGAAAATGATGTTGAACGAAGGTGGATGAAATCGAAACACTGATGTCGAAGTTGATAATGAAATAAATACATTTATGTCATCTTCCTCAAATCACCATGTTGTCGAACGCTGGAAATCAAATGATTTTCTCGAATACTGTTATTATGCAATAAGTTATCGATACAACACATCTTCAAAAGGAAAATCTTCCTTCTCTTGAAGATGATCACTTGGTGATCGAAACACGCGTCGAGTTGTTGAAATAACGGTTTGGTATTGAGAAAAAACTTCAGTAATATTCATTACTACACCAAAGGTCCCAAACAGTGCATCATGAATACATTTTTTTGAAGTCACTGGGAGCCAAATATGGACTGTGAGAGCGCAATTAGAGGCCCCTTTCATGCAATTTTGTCATCGTTTTCATTGATTCGTGACACTATGCATAGTCTTGATGAAGCAGCACTTTCTTTTTCTTCAATAACGCCATATAATATTCACTATTGATGGCTTTTTCCTTCTCAAAATAGTCGATGGATATTACATCACGCACATCCCAAAATACCTAGTCCATACACTTTCCAGCCGATTGTTGTGCTTTCGGGCGCTTTGGACGAGGTTCACCAGTTTGTTATATAATAATAATTTTTGAATAAAAAAAGATGTTGTTGCTGCATTTCAAAGTATATCATTATCAGCGAGAACTAAGACACGAAAAACAGAAATTTTTGGTGCTGACATTAAAAACACTCTTCTTGAACTTCTGTAAAAGGCATCTTGCTATGCCATAGCATTTGATGAATCATGTGACATTCTCGATGTTGAACAAATGTCTATTTTCATAAGATTTCTTGATATTGAGTGTCAAATTTTTAGGGAAGAATTGCTAGCAATATTGCCGTTGGAAGTTACACTCGAGGAGAAGATTTATTCAAGGTCAATAATGAATTTATTACTGAATCTAACATTAGTCAAGATAAAATTGTGTCGCTTACAACTTATGGGGCCCCAGTAATTATTGGCAAAGAAAAAGGTGTTGTAAAGAGAATCATGGATAAAAACTCAAGTCTAATATCGTTTCAGTGTATAATTCACCAGACAGCCCTTTATAGAAAACTTAGTGCTACAATGAAATAAGTGATGGCGAGCTTGGTCAAGTTGATTAATTTTATAAGATCTCATTCTGCTCTTCAGGAGTTTCTTTCTGACAGCGTATTCTGGCTTAACTCTAATACGACAAAATGTTCGTTAGCTAAGTAAAGGTCCTTCTTGCAAAACCTAGATACGGAGAGAGCCAGAAAGCACAAACAAGCGTAATATGCTGGTCGCGGCTTTTCAATAGATATTTTGAAATATTCAAATTCGCTCAACACAAAATCATGAAGAAATGGAAAATTAATATGTGATCTGATACGAAACGTGTCTGTTTTCATTGCAAGTTGGATATCTTTGAAAAAAGATATTGCAAGACAAGAATTTACTCATATTCCGACAATTTTTTAATATGAAAAGAACTCTGAAGAAGACATTGCAGCGTTTGTATATAATATCCACTGTTGATGGCTTTTTTCTTCTCAAGATAGTTGAAGGATATTACACCACGTACATCCCAAAATAACTTTCCAGCCGATTGTTGTGCTTTCGGGCGCTTTCGACGAGGTTTACCGGTTTGTTATATAATAATAATTATAATTTATTGCACAAAAGAAATCGTCACAACTCATAAATATCTTGAGCTAACCTAAATAATGTACAATAAAGTGGGGAAACCCACGAGGTCGAAGTTATTTTTGAATTGTTCCTTTTTATTAATTTCTGATATATTGCGGAAGGCGCCCCTAGTTTCGTGCTAAAAAATTCAAGATACTTCTGCCCGATAGACTTTAAAGCTGGAGGAGGCAAGTAAGTATTGTTTCTGTCTTGTGTTGTAGCGGTGTTTATTAGTTATCACAGTGAATTCAGTTTTATGCTGTTCAACATTCAAATTGAAATAAAAAAATAGCTGTATCGGATCTAAGGTGTATAGAAGGTCTGAAGTATCGGATTGTTTAACAGAATAATTTTTTCTGTTCTATAACTAGATTACACTAGTTTACAGCCAATTTACGACTGTAATGCTGAAGGCAGTTCTTTGTTAATTTTTGGTCCCTGAATGCGAAAATGACAGTAAAAATTTCCTAACACGTAAGATTTTGAGTTATGATTTTTTTCACAAATTTGCTTTTCCCCTTTTCCTCCACTTGTCCAAAGGGAATGTTGAACTATTATGGTCTGGATTAACATTAACAATGGATTTACTAGCCCCTAAAACCAAAGTTACAATATTTAGGGAGCGTAATCACGAGCTATCCTCGTTTATTTCTACGCAGGATAAAATATGTGTTTGTGTTAATCCAATTGATGTGATGAAAAAAATTAGGATTTGTACATAACCCGGACGAATGACGTTTATTTATAAATTCATCCTAAACAGGTCCAAAAGCCGTTCTGCTCCATAATGGTAAACAAAGACCTCTTGCACATGCAGTTGCCATGAAGGAACACAGGAAAGTTTGTCACTAATTCTAAATACAATATGTTATAATACGTATATCTAAGTGGCAAATATGTGGTGATCTAAAAGCCATAGGACTATTACTACGTCTTCAGTACGGATTTACGAAGTTTTGCTGTTTCCTTTACTTTTGGAACAGTGAGGCAACACAGACCCATTATCAAATAAAAGAATGGCCTCCGAGAGATAAATATATTCCAGGTCAAGCTAACGTGAAGAATATACCTCTCATTAATCCCAGAAACGTTTTATCACTTCCACTTCACACCGAGATTGATGAAAATTTTGTAAAAGCATTAGACAAAGAAGGTGATGCGTTTAAATATCTTAAACACGTGATGCAAAGCTCAAGGAAGGTATATTTGTTGGACCACAAATTAGAAAACTACTAAGTGATCAACAGTTCGATCAAAAATTAAGTAATGTTGAATTAGCTGCATGGAGTTCTCTCAAAAAAATTGTTTTGGAGTTTTTAGGGAACAAAAAAGTAGAAAATTACGGAAACTTAACTACTGCAGAATGGGATGTCGCGTATACCTCAAAATCCATTTCTTGCACTCCCATTTGAATTTTTTCCCAGAAAATTTGGGTGCTATCGGTGACGAACAAGGGGAAGGTTCCAACAAGACATACTGACAATGAAGCAACATATTACCAAGGCAGATGGGATGCAGAAATGATGGGGAATTATTGTTGGTTCCTTATGAGGGAAAACGATGAAACATATGAACGAAAGTCAACATTTGCAAAAAGGTTATGCAAAAAAGACTTCATCTGAATGTTTCTATTTGTGTATTGTAAATAAAGTGTGTTATCCTCAAAATATATTGTTTTTTTCTTGTTTTCATCTTAAATTTCCCTATAATATGTGAAAATTTTTGTATGAAATAAAAATAACTATGACTCAAAAACGTGATGGACAATTTTTGATGTTGATGTCGCAGTCAGGATGCTCTAAACTCTCATGTATAGTCATTATAATATTAGTCGCTAGTGTTATTAATAATAATTTTCCCGACTTCCCCTCAAGTTACTATTCCAGAAGCCATATGCGATTTCACTAATGCGTGATATACTATTTTCAATCGGAGTTTGTTCAAAATATATCTGAGGTTTTTCAGTTTGTATATTAAAAACATTTTTTTATCACATATGCGAAATGCTTATTCCACTTGAGGTGACTGTCAATAATCACACCTAGAAACTTGAATACAAATGTAGATTCTATTGAAAAATCATCAGAAATTTTTAGAGTAGTGAAGGACAGCAAAGTGGATTCATTATTGGATAATGGAAGAAACAATTGATTCTGTGAAATTTCTACCTTTCCGGAATTCTCATGTTTTAGAGTTGGGATTGAAGATCATTGAAACTACCCAAAGTACTAAGAGGTCTAGTAAATGTGCCTGATCAAATATTCATGTATGTTCATGTCATGTCAACTAAATATGTTTTACTGTACAGAAATCATAATTCAAATGTTAAAATAAATTCGAAAAGCAATGACCGAAGCCATCACTATCACTATCAACAGTTCGCAATTCCTTTCAATATCTCAAGACTGAAGATATCGTAATGGAATGAAAATTAGTAAGAATTTTTTGAATGGAATCGAAACCTTCTAAACTCATGAAAACACATTTCAAAACATCCAGTAAGTTGCTGGAGTTGTTAGGATTCATAGTCAGCAATCCACCGTTATGATTTGATTTCATACAAATCTATTTCTTGTAATTCTTCCAAAGTTATGTTTGAACATGACCAAGAACTGCTCAGAATCAACAAAACGTTCTTGTGTTTAGTCAATAGTGAGCCCACATGGTACCCGCTTTAAACAGAGTTTTCTCTCAGTCAAATGCTAATGCAATTTAAAACCAACATGTTCCTTTGATATCTTCACAATGTCAGCTAACTCAGGCAACTTCCATTTTTCCATCATTTAAAACAATTTTGTAATTTTTTTATATGTTACTGCCTCATTTGGACGACCACGTTAAACGTCAGCAAACCAACGCTTAATTGTTGTTTTTGATGGAGCGGAGTCCTTATAATACTTTTCAAGTCATTGCTTTGCTTTAACGGTATTCTTTCCCCTGAGAAGCAGTGCGAAATTGAAACATGAAATTGGTTCTGATCCATTGTTTTGCAAATAACTGAAGTAATGTCACTCTCAGTTCATAAACTCACAAACTTTTGAGTATGAAATCTTGAAATTTCAATAACGAATCCTTTCTCAACATAGGCTTTTCTTACAGAAGACTGATATTTCATTTTTGGAAAATCAATCGATAGCATTTTATTGGCCATATCCTACTCGAAAGAATATATTTCTTTATTCTATATGTAAAATCAATATTCGATTTTTTTGCTATCGAAGCATGGGAAAATTGAATGGAATTCATAATTCAATTACAGTCGGTGAACAAGTACTTGATAACAATTTCTGCAATACACACTGCTGACAAATATTAAGGTGAATTCATAGACAACTATGTCTCCCGTTTCATTTAACGGAAAAAGCTGCATTTGATTGTTCTGTCAAGAGCAGAGAGGCAATATCTTTTTATTGAACCGGAATATCATGCAATAACTTCTCTATCACTTCCAGGTGTATTTGATTCGATTTTTAATGAACACTCCTAATAAGCTTCCAACAGTGAAATGATTAGAAATCATGTGACAATTAATTGCATTTGATCTCACTGTACTGGTGAAAATTGTATTTGAAAAATATAGGCCGTATGAGTTTGTGAATAGTTAAAAATAATACTGAACTATTGGTTTGTAATGTTGTGATCATACAAAGTACGAGGATTCATTAACATAGGCCATATTCCATATGAATTAATCAGTAGATCAGTTGAAATTTGAAATTCTGTTGATGAATTGAAAGCTTTGAAAATAGCATGTTTGATCAACATAATATCGCCAATACAAAATAAAAAAATATTTGAAAATGACAATTATTAGTATTTCAAAATTAAATATTATTTTCAGAACATACAAATAACCAGATATTTTGATTGCTTATATTGAATTTAATACTGAGAGTATAACCATTATCTGAATGATTTTTGTGTTGAGATATGAAATATACCGGGTGATTGATTCTTTACGGTGGCTCACACCTATAAATTTTTTATTATTCGAGATAGAGAAGCGAATTCATTTTTTGAAATATTTACTTGCTTTGTCGTCCTTCCGGATATAATATCGCCAATACAAAATAAACAAATATTTGAAAATGACAGTTATTAGTATTTCAGAATTAAATATTATTTTCAGAACATACAAATAACCAGTTATTTTGATTGCTCATATTGAATTCAATACTGAGAGTATAACCATTATCTGAATTATTTTTGTGCTGAGATGTGAAATATACCGGGTGATTGATTCTCTACGGTGGCTCACACCTATAACTTCTTTATTATTCGAGATAGAGAAGCGAATTCAGGAGGTTGTATATTATACTTCCATTTACATTTTTTGAAATATTTACTCGCTTTGTCGTCCTTCCGGTTCGACCGGAAATGGCTCCGAATTTCAATTTTTAAATAGGACATCCTCTATATTTTTACTTATTTCGATCAAGAATGATATTCTGAATCCAACTAATCTCCACTTGTCAATATTTGACAGATAAAATTATGTATATTCCAGTTTTTATTTTTTGATCTAGAATGCAATGGATCGTGTAAATCGCTTCACTCTTGATCAAGTAACATGGAAAAACTATGACTTTGAGGCTTATGACTTCACAGTCATTTTAAGAATTATTTCACAGTCGCAAATATGAATTTTACCAGTTAACTTGATTTTTTCAAAAAGGAAGGGGGTGGCTCGTTGGTTTTTTGTGAAAAACCATTTCCATACGAATAATTTGATGCCACACACTTTCACTTTATTTTCTCTATTTTCTGAATAATTGCAAGAAAGTCGCAAATTAGTCCATTATGGTTATAAATTTTCAAAATGGCCTCCTCCTTGATCACGGCAAAGTTCAACTTTTTCAATTGTTGCGCTTATCACATTGATTAGCTGTTACTCAGTGATGTTCTGGAATATCACCCTTATTCTTCACGAGCAGCTGACCTTGTATTGTGAATAGGTTGACTCTTCTGGAAAGGGGTCATTCAGATATTCTCTTACGACTTGAGAATTGTGAGGTGACGCTCCATCTTGTTGAAAATAGTTATCAACTTGGTTAGCCAGTGACAAATCTTCAATGAAATCATTAATTTGATTTCTAAGGAACTGTAGATATCTTTCCACAGTTCGTTCTCCGTCGAAAATCATTGGCCCCAAAAGTTTTCCTCGAATAATACCCATCCAACAATTGAAACCAAATCGCTCCTGAAAATTTCCTTCTTGCATCAGATGTTAATTTTTTTGAGACCAGTAGCTTCTATTATTCCTATTGAAAATACCCAAGTTGGTGAATCGCGGCGGATTTCATCTGAATAAATAATTTGAAATGTAAAACGTAAATCTTCTCTGTATTTAATCAGAAACCAGTTGCAATAAGTCAGTCTTCGGTTATGATCGTTATCGTAAAGATGTTGGTGTAGTTGGTACTTGAATGATCGATTATATTTGTGAAGAATTTTCCAAACGGACGAATGACTTATATCACACTCCGAAACGATTTGGCAAATTGACGCCGTACAATTCACTTCAACATAGGCCAACACGTCTACTTCTTTTTCTTCTCTGAAGATGAAGTTATTGGCATTTTCATCTAGTTCATTTCGCATTTTTCTTTCCAGTTTTTGACAATAATGCCGAGTGGGATGGCGACAATTAGGAAACCTCTGAGCATAAATTCGAGCTGCATCAGCTGTATCAGTTCGTTTCTCCGTAAATTAGCAACATGTCAATTTTCTCGTTTCTATCATAATTTGCCATATCTAATTATAAACTACACAACGAATAAATTTTCAATAGTGACATCATCTTCATTAGCAACAGATTCAATTGTTTGTCAACTAGAATAACAGAACTTAGTTCATAACTATACCACCTACGTATTATTTGTTATTAGGTATGATCATTTCTTGCTATTATTCAGAAAAATAAAGAAAATAAAGTGAAAGTGTGTGGCATCAAATTATTCGTAAGAAAATGATCTTTCACAAAAAGCCGACGAGCCACTCCCTTTCCATTTGAAAAATTAAGTTGACTGGAAATATTCATATTTGCGACTGTGAAATAATTTTTAAAACGACTGTGAAGTCGTTTCAAGAAAAGTCATAGTTTTCCCTTGTAACTTGATCAAGAATGAAGCGATTTACATGATTCATGACATACTAGATCGAAAACTAAAAATTGGAATAAAAATAATTAGGGGTTAGCCACCTTAAAATCACCCAGTATGTTATTTTTCTAATTCAAATATTTTGTGAAATGTTATCCACCGCAAACGCACCTTCAATAAGAATTCAATGCGAGCTGATGTAAATGTATATATTCTCTATTCATAAATACATGGCATTGTAGAAAAAACGTTCTATTCCCGTAGTATTTTTTCAGTATTCTGGTTTATAGTATCAACACAAATGAGTTGATTCTATGGCAGCACAACAGGATAGACGAATATACTAGAAAAATTATGCAAGTGAAGCAAAACCTATATCAGAGATCGAAAAGTAATAATATCAACTGTAAAGAAGCAAGTCATTCAGCATCGCCTATATGTAGTTGATACATTGAAGGATATATGTGATGAGTTTTATAGATCATTTGAACAAATATCTGAGGCCAGTTCATATTTGATCCATAAACAGTTTTAAGGCTATAATAAGGCTGGGAAATCGCTAAGACAACTAGGAGAACACCTACCAGAGTTGATGCTAAACATTTTTTTTCATATTTAACCCACCTTAAGAAATTTTTGCCATAGAACTAACTTTAATTTCTGAGAAGAAATTCGAAACTATAAATATACTTTTTCAGAAAACGAAGACATATTTTTGTCTGTATTACGAGTATGTTGAAATTTTTGCACCTATATATCCTCACCAACATCTAGATCATATTTGTCTGCAAACGTCGACAAAATAACGTATTTTTATGGATTTCTCACACTGGAAGTGTGATAAATCAAATGTTATGGGTATGGAAATATTACTTTATTGAAATTCACAGTGAAAACTTATTTTTTTGATATAGGATTAGCCAGTTGCAAAAATTATGCCAATCAAGATTGTTCTTTACGAAAACTTGCCCGCGAAATGATGATTTCTGTAAAATCCACCAAAACTTTTTTGAAAAAGAACAAATATAGATGTAATATGTTTGGTTTGAGAATTGTGGGAACACACATACTTGACCTTTTCTTTCACAATGAGCATATGAAAAGTGAAATATATCTTTATTTTCTATTCAATGAATTCGATGGCTACTCAGATGAATTGCCATCATGAATATCCATCATGAAATACAATATTTTCAACAGGACGGCGCTCCTCCCCATAATGCAGGAATAGTAAGAGGAACATTTATATGCAATATTCCCAAGAAAATGGGTTGGAAACAATGGACCAATTAACTGGCCAGCTCGATACCCAAATTTTACTCCTTTAGATTTTTTTGTCTGGAGATACATAAAGATCATCTCAAACAAAAAATAAGAGATGCATGTATTAGTATGATGGTGGTTAATTCAAAGGAGACGCTATAAAAATATCAAATGTGATAAACCCTTGATTTTTGAATTTGTTGCTTTATCAATATCTGTAATAAAAAAGCAGGTCCGTATTAAAAAAAATTGACGGTGGGCATGTTTTATCGAATATTTATTATTACATCGTCATAGTACACTTTGGAAAAAATAAAAAAAAAATCCATTTTTTTATATTCTCCGAAATAATAATTCCATTCGAAAAAAAACGAAAAACAGCATTTTTGGTTTTTTCCCTATACCTCGAGAACGGTGAGAGTCCCCGTAAATTTTCTTCGATCATTGTATTGTTTCAGATGACAGTTACTTTTTTCCTCCATTCAATCGTCTTCGTATGTCTTACGGTTTAGAATATAGCAATGTTACCACATGATAAAATAAACGACTTGTATAGAAAAGAAAAAAACTTTTGACTAATTTCTAATAAGTTTATCATTTGTTACGACCGGTTTGAGTTACTTGAAAATGGTCTAATGAACCGAAACCGGTCATAAAAAATAATAAACTTAGACAAAAGTTATTTTTTTTATTCTATATTCATTATGACTCAGGTTATGTTATGTTTATATGCCGCCTGAAATCGAGACTTTCTATCTCGAGAGAGTCATTATATGTTGTCCATCATTATCGAAACGAAAAACAAACTTCTTTTTAGTATACAAGAAAATATGTTTACCGCATTGTTTCATGGTACACAAACCGCGAGAATCCACAATGATTTCTGGGAAGTGAAAGAAAAAAAAGTTGTGTTACAGTATCACGATGAAAACTGAAGAATAAAATAACTGATATTTAAAAAATTCATTTTCTTAAACGGGAGATTTATTACGTCTAACCGCACTTATTGACTGCCCCTTCATTCAACTCAAAATCCATCGATTATTTCGTTCGTTGTGATACAAATTGGACAAGAACATGTCATCTCATTTTTTTTTATTTCAGCGCAGTCAAATGTGTAATATCACAATAACACCGACCATTCTGTCTTCAGCAAGAAAATATAACAAGAAATTAGAAATGCCAAGCTTAACTGAAGAAACACATCTCGTCAACTGAAAATGTTGCTTCAATGCCTGAAGTCTTTCGTCGTGCTCACTAAATTGAAAAGAAATAAATAAACAGAGAGCGATGAAGTCGTACAACGTCGAGCCAGCAATAATAAAAGTTGATCTTTTGAACTGTTTTTTTTTAACACTGAGATAACATTCAGACAAGACCTTCATTATAAAATAATATTCCACTGAAAGAGCTTTGTAGATGTATTTTCGCTCGGTAATGAAAGTTAGCAAATCCAGTTTTCAATTATATCATTCTTTGCCACTCTCATGATGAAAAGCTGCCATTGAGATTAGGTAAATTTTATATTAGATTATGTCACTCTGTTTGCAAAGTATATTTGCTTATCTTTGCCATGTGAGAACGCCAATTCAATTATTAATAACTTTAGAATGAATGTTCAAATATAATAATGAGTCTACATTATATACCTATAGTACTTATAAGTGAAAAGAACAAAATGAAATCAGGAATATCAAATCATCAGAAAGATTAACATATTTCAAAAAATTCTCATTTGACATTAGACAGTCTGACATTTCAGATGGGGCAACATTGTGGTCGTCATAGACTGAAAAGATTGAAATTACAAGTGTGGTACATGACCGGATGCAGGACAGAACAATTCCACAATGGAAAAACGGTTCGTATTTGGAAAAAAAGTTTAAGGTGGTAAACAATTTCCGGAGGCCAAATGTGAGTGTAAATAGGACCAGAAAATGTCTCTTCCATCGTTTTTTATATTGCGAAATAAAAACAATGAAGCAGAAAAACAAATATCGACAATTCTTATAATAATCAAATATTTTTGAAACGCTTCAAGCCTTACACCCTTCGATTGATCGTTCAAATAGCCAACTTTTTTGTAATGAAACCGGCCTTTCAGATTCAAGCCCAATATTAACCCAGTATTGCTCCTTCTGAAAAGGCCCTACTGTATCTGAATGAATGCCAAATAATCGGAGTTTTCTTCATTATTCTGCCAAAATAATCTAAATTTTTCATGACATCAATTTATTCAGCATTTACTGATGATAATCTAATTCGACTTCAATAAATCTCTCATCCTTCCTATTTATTTGAAATGAAATCAATAGATATCAACAGAATACACTGTGGGGAATCATATATATAACATATATGGGAAAGAAAGTTTTTGGATTTCTACTACTCCATCTTGATACAAAACAAATAGGATGAGGCAATCTTCATCCTTTTTTTTTCAAGATGGAGTAGTAGAAAGCGAAAAACTTCCTTTTCCAAAAATTCATCACTCCTGAAAATATAACCCTTTCAATTCGAATAACATATATATAACAACGTTGTCAATTTTGGATATCAACAAAAAAAAAGTCTTCGATTGTTTTTTGGTCGGAATTTTCATCGACAGTAACATTAAATGACAGCACTCGGGACTGATTTCCAGACCTATGTTTATCCCATGTTGATGTTAACATTCTTTACTGCGGTAAACCTCCAGTGATGCATGTATATTTCAAATGTTCTGATGAGCCCCTGGATGAGAAGCGAGTATCCTAATTATATTCCCCCAGGTTTCCCAAAATTAATCAGTTAGATCCTTTTTCCGTCATCGAAGCTTCATCTCCAACAATTCAATAATGAACAGCAAAAAAAGCAAAAATTTTTCACTTACTAACTTTTTTGTGTTGCCGACAATTCATGCAAAATGAAATATTCAACATCTTCGGATTGAGACTTAAATCGGATAAAACACCATCAACGTAAAAATGGTTTCATTTGAAATAACCATTTTCATTATTTTGTTTTTGTATGGTGATTCCACGTTGTCGAATAGTAAACAATCATCAAATATATGTGGAATATATGCCTTTTGAGATGCAACAGAAGAGGTGTTATATATTTCAAAGTTGAATTATCATAGTAATTGTCTAGCTTGTGGTGTGCATAGTGAGCACACTCTTGAAATTTGTTACAATGATAATAATATTATATTGGATTTCATCTAATAACAATTATATAAAAAGGGTTATTTTCAATTGTAAACAGTATTGGAGTTCATTACCTGAAAATTGTCAACCTACTGCCCAACCTTTCAAAAATAAAAACTTTCGAAATTGCTACCTTCTGACGATCAATATCACGTAGACGTCTGTGAAATTATTATCTGAGATTGTGAAAATGATTTTGTAGGTGCCAGCAAAATGAATTTCTAATATGTTTATTCAGGCTCTTTACATTTTTCAAAGCGTGGCAGAAGCCGGATTGAAATCAGTAAAATCACAAGTTGATCGCAGAATTGGACAGCTAATAATGATTGATTGATAAATTCGGTCCATTGTGTCAATTAGGTAATGATCCTAGTGATCTGAAGGCTTTCAGTTTATCACCAGATCCATATTCAACAAACACATTAAATAATTGGCAATCATTGCAAAATCTGCATAAAACATTTTTGGAAAAGGTGGTGTAAAAATATCTTCAAATTGTTGTATGTTTCAAATTCCGTTCCATTGATCAAAAATGATCAAACCGCTTCTTTGAAATATAGTCATGTAGGTGAATGAAAATGAATTGACGGAAGAGACGGTGTTGTGAGATTTGCCGATGTTGGTTAAAAAATGCATTGGTGAAGTTGTAACACTCACCATTTGCAAGTGACATCATAATTGAGTGCAGAAGAATATTCAATGAAGACAGATATGAAACGGTAAAAAAGTTAACATATTGATAAATGATCGCATGTGAAAGTATATTAACTTTAGTTTCATAAGCGTCACCATGCTACTGCGAAAATCAAATCATTTTTTGACAACCCAGTAGTCAGTGCTCCTCCTTTACCAATCCATTTCTCTTTCAGCTGCACTTCTCTCAAATCATCTTGAAGAATTTCTCCAATACCTTAATCCAAAAAGGTAAATCATTGTTATTTGCTTCTGGATACCATATTCCTCAAAGCCCAGCTAGCAAATTTCTGTATCCGCTTATCATTTCTATATAAATTCATAATTTCTATTATTACGAAAAAGAACTGGCTATTATCAGAACTTCTGAGCGTTAGATCAGATATACAACCCAACCCAACTACAGCAGTAGACATATTACACTTATTTGTCTCTGAAGCTATAACAATAACAGGAGCTAAACCTTTCTGTACCATATGCGCTTCACAATCATCATTTCCAGCTAAAGATTTTATGAATTAGAAACATTGCCTATTGATTTTCTCACTCTTAGGAAAACCCTGCATCACATCTTGTATCATCTCTAGTCCACCAGCATCTTCGACTTTTTTGCAAAATTCTGTTCCAACCATCAATGCTGATATCGTCAATATTAAATCGTTCATAAGAGCTTCATCTAATTTAAAACGAACAAGAAGTCCTACAAGGCAACATAATGTTTTGCTTGCTATAATCCTTACATGTTAATGGGCATTTCCAAACTCGACTCGTCCGTCATCGTCTACAACCAGAGCTCGACTTACAGCAAGGACTTGTTTCAATATATCCTCTGAGCCATCACTCAAGAGCTCTTCCATGTTATCCAAAATGTGTGTTTTGAAAATGTTTTGCCTATTCATTTCATGCATAACGCAACATTCCTTAGTCCACCTCAATGTTAATTTTTTGACGTCCGTTAATTTTTTAACACCTTTCTTGAGATTAGAAATAATCAACTTCAATTCCTGTTTCATTCATGAGATCAGGCTGTTTGATAATCAGTACTATGAGAGCTCTGAGACAACCTTTTATAATATTTACAGCTTCTTTGTTGCTCTGTAATGGTATCTAGAATAGCATCATATGCTCGACTCTTTCCTGCTGCTTTCCTTTTCACATTCTATTTTTATCGCCTCCAGTTATTTGATAATCTCGTTCACAGAATTTGATTTCGAAATATTCAGCTTCTCTAATGTCTTAACTTCTTCTTTAATATATTCCACAGGAATTGGAGCACTTATTTATTGTATATTGACAGAATTCAAATCAATACCCTGCGATTCGAATTGTGTAACAGTTTCCTTCACCGCTTCTTCAAAAGTTTCTTGGCTTATTACTACCATAATTGGAATTGTAAAAGGGATTCAACTGAAGTAAAAACTTATAGTAATTTTTTTTTGCTGTTCAATTGAAATTGTTTAGTCAATGATTTTAGAGTTACTAGTGTAGTTTTACAGATATGTGATAAATTCTTCAGATATATGGATACATTACAATATAACAAAAACCATTTAGAACTGTCACTCATATTCAAATGTTGGGAAAGACAGGTTCCGGCTTTCTACCTCTCTATCCTTGAAAAAATGTGGGAATCTTTCGAAGAAAAAAAGAAAATAATGAATTTTGAAAAACTAAGATTTGATATTTCAATTAAAACAACGATAAAAATAAAATAAATACAACAATAAAAATTAACTGGCGCTCCGGGGCGACTTCATTGATTTCAGTGGCGCATTTGCTTTTTCAGCTGCAGGAAAACCCGGAAAAACCTGCAGCACCACATCATCCGAAGATCTTGATCTAACAATGTCCTCTCTCTCATAAAACAAAACATATGGGTGTCTCCAGAGGAGACAAAGTTGTACAAAGTTGTGTAAATCATGCAAAGAATAACTTTCGGACACAAACTGGAAGAAAACTCTCTCGAAGCAGCTACTTTCATATAAACTTTGGATTATACGAAAGAAAAATACTTTCGAAACAACAGTGAAACACTGTCTTCCTCACTAGTGGACATATGAAGTTTCATCTTACGACGAAACATCATAACATTATAATATAACACTATTAGATGAAGATTTCAATTCATTCATAACATTACGACTTTATGTTACTAATGTGTTCAATCTGCTCATGTTATCGATGACAGTACGTAATGACATTCATTCGCTTATTTGATCAAATCCTAGCCTATTTTTTTAAATAATGTTTGAACAAATACTATTTAAAAAATAAGGCATTCCATAAGATACTAACCATACAACAAACTGACCTATATCCTGGATCTTTGAGACGTTCGAGAAATAAATTCACCCAATCTATAAGTAATTCAGGCTCCGTTTGAACTTTGCGGTCCATTAGACCTACTTCGAGATGTAACTCGGCATAACAAGCCAAATAAATAATTCCTCCTACCTCGGCCCTCCGAAAACGTATAACCAAACTATTGGACCGTTGGAAAATTTCTTTTCGATTTATTGCAGCAACAGCATGCCATCATAAATCATTTCGAGATATCGCCGCAACGACAGGCCCCCGCGATGCTGTTTAATTTCGCGAAGGGGAAGAACTAGGAGAAGAAGAAGAAGAGGAGGAAAAACCGCCACGTAGAAAGAAAGCCGTGGAGAGGAAGTGCGAGCAGAGGCATAACATATCGCCGGTGTCTGAAATATCGATAAATGGTGTGAGAAATGCCATAAACTGAGACGTTTGAACTATGTGTGTATCGCTCGCGGTTCCGTTACCGGTAAGAAATCAAAGGAGTGTCAGAAATTCGACTCCTCCAAGTAACATTCTCGCGCCCGCGAAGAACTTGAGTGTTTTAGCTTTGTCAAGACTCCAAATTTATAGCTGTAAATAGTAGACAATGAGAGAAAATTGTTCTACAAATTCTTGATAAATATTCTCGGATCATTCTGTTACTCAACAACAGATATGACGACGATATCGTATGTTCGAAAACAAGATCTAATGGAAGACATAACTCATCAGAAAATAAACTAGGGTTTATATTGACTCCATTTCATCTCGCAAATAATTTGTCACTGCAGGATTTGGTGGTCTGTGAAAATATGCCGAAAGAGTACAATATTGTATTTAATGAACCATTACCGGCTTTGAATTGTTCAATAGGGATCTGTATCTTTCATGATATTCCAGATCATGTTCATATACTTTGTTGATCTGACCAAAAGCCACCAGAACTATTGTTATCGAAAAACTAGACTAGTGATAAAATCAGTCATTTCTCAAATTGCTCTAAGGAATTGTGAACAGAGTTAGCCTCACTGGTTATTTCACACCAAATCTATAAAAAGTCATCTCAAATATTTATCCAAAGTGCCTACTCACCATAGCTTGTGAATAGTTTGATTTTCAATAGCTCTTCATTTCACAACATTCAGAGGAAGTAAGGCTCCTCACAACGGATTTATGATAGAATTACGAACATTTTCGAACCTTTTTCTAGTATAAGTATTATAAGTATTGCATTCAAAAATATACTAACGACTATTATATTGTCACAAATGACAAAAATTTATGAAAAATCCGATCTTTATGAATTCTAGAAGAGACATATATGACCTTAATATAATTCATGCATATTTACTCAATTTAGTACTATATACTATAGGATTCATCGACCATGGCGTACCAGCATGGAGTTTATTGTCTCTATTTGATTAGTTCGAGCAGATTCAAAATAAATAACAAAAACTAATGCACAAACTATTGGATGGAATTTGTATGGAAATTTTATTTTCACAAATACACAAACAGAACCAAATACAATCCATATGACCTGATACATTTATTAAGGTCAGCTTCGTTCCTCAATTGCAACCGAGTAACTTAAAGAATGCTCAGCTTGTTTTCTTTTCATAACAATACTTTCACCAATCGTTTCTTTTGAATTGACAAAATGTTGAGAACTTTTATAAGAAATGTTGGGTGCTAACTTTCATTGGAGTATATTTTAATTTCCTACTCATTTTCGGGTCAACCTGTATTCACAAATATTTCTCAAAAATAGGGCAAAAAAAAACAAGTAAAAGTGTTCAGATCCGATACAACCCAATAACTTCAGACACAATTTACAATCATGAATTCTCTCGTTTTGAGTGAAGATTATTCAAAAGTAACTTACTCAGTGTCTTCAGCCTGACAATTTGAACTACATCGCAGTTTTCGATAACTTCGAGATATGTAATTTCACATTTGTATGTTGCCTCATCTTCTCCTTCCACAGGAGATATCTTGAGAACAGCACCAGTAGACTCGTTCGTATACTCTACGGTCATCCTGAAACAAAAAAAAAGTATGAAATTGATGTATATAAAAAATCTTTCATTGAATTATACAGAATAATTCGACTATCAAGTTCAATTTCACGAAATTGAAATGAAATTCTGAATCACTGAGTGTGTTCCAAGGAATCAACAAAAACTGAGAAAAATTTTCAGAAAGAGAACATATTGAACCTTTTTTTGTTTAAATTTTGGTTTTCCTGAAAGCCATTTACACTTGAGTAAAATCCAAAATTTGTTCTCTAATAGTTGTCCTATCATTGTAATTATATGATTGTAGTTTTACTCTGAAGATGATAATATCTTCTATGGAAATATTGAGAATATAGTGTAACAAGATTGCATATATATGATATGCTGAAACATAAATCGCTCGAATGATTAGCTCTATCTTCAGTTTTTGGGTGATTTTAACTTTTTAGTATACGGAATACGAATCGTCAACTCATGGATTTCATTATGAAAAGATCATCCTGGATGTTCGACCAATAAAATATGTGAAATTTCATCACCATTATCTCCCATTATATATTCACCAATTGACACCGACAAATATTTTTGTAAATATTCAACAAACATTTGTTAAAACTTTAGGCCTTCTTGAAAACTTGGCATTTTTTGACAGAATGAGAATTAAAAAAGTGGAATATAACTGGAGTTTTATCTCAACAACAAACCGTTATTTTAACACCTCCACACGTGTTTCGATCACTAAGTGATCATCTTCAACAGAACTGAATCATAAACTGAATATAGAAACAATGTTGTTCTTATTTATAACATAGGCAGCTCTGCTAGGTACCTGTGTCTTATTTGTCTTATATCACTTCTTCTGTTGAAAATGGTATAATAGCCGAAACCGGTCAACAATAAAGAAATATAGTGGAAAATAGACAAAAGTGTGTTTTTGTAGTGTATCCTCAGTGTCTAATATCAATTTCACAATGTGGTCATATCTAATAGTCAGGTGAATCTGATAATTGAAATATTATTTCAACAAGCTATATATGGAGTTACAAGTTATATATGGAAGTTTGTTCATTTATTGACGTTTTGGTAATAAAGAACCAATGTGAAAAGCTAGAATACGACGTATTTAGGAAGGAAACAAGTACTCACAGTTGACATCACGCTGGATAGCACAAACGTGCTGGGCTGAATTTTCTAGTGCATCATTTTTTGACTTTTCCTCACACATGAGAGGTTCACAAAAGCAAAACGGACAATACAGGAAATATCAGTCAGTAACGGGTTCTCGTGGGGTATTGTAGATGATATTATAAAGAAGAAAAAGTTTAGGTTGAGAATGAATGAAATTTCGACTTTTAGAAACGACGAAAACCAAGATAAATATAACTTAGTTCCATACCACCAATACACGAAAAACTTTGAATTTTTTTAAGGAACTATGTATGAAGGTGGTATTCAAAACAAGACATATACTACGGAGCCTTTTGGGAAAACCAAAGGACAAAGTCAAGAATTCGGAAAAGTATGGAAAGTACGGAAAAGTATGGAAATTACCAAATAAAATGTAAGGACTGCGATGCATAATGCAGACAGACTAAAGGTCTATCAAAATGAGATATTGGGAACACTCAGTACACTTAAAATATGGAAGCCCAGAAAAATCAGCTGCCTCTCGTCATTGCCACAAAACCATTCCATAGACTTCAGTTCGTTAACATTAATTAAACAAGTTAACAACAACAGGCATCTAGATGCCTACGAGAGTGTAGACTTAAGTAAACATAATAATATCACGAATAACGATGGTGGACCAATAACTAATAGTATACTATATAGTTTGTTGAAATAATATTTTAATTATCATATTTACCTGACTATTAGATAAGGCCACATTGTTAAATTGATTTAAAACTAGTAGATAAGAATCAATTTGAGACGAAGGTACCTTGCAGAGGTATGTATGGTATAAATAAGGCCAACATTGTATGTATATTTAGTTTGATCTTTCTCTTGAAGATGATCACTTGGTGATCGAAACACGTGTCGAGGTGTTGAAATAATGAGTTGGTGTTAGGATGAAACTCCAGTTACATTCAATACTACACCTAAGTTTCAAAACAGTGCATAACAAGTTGAAAAAGTAGAGTTCAAATTTCTATTTATATCAATATGCCTTCAAATCAGATCATATAATATGAAACAATAGTAGAGTAATATCTATAAATCATTGTTTTTGTCATCATCAAGTGATATTGTTACAAATTTATTGAATCCCTTCGACTTTCTGTAACGAATTCCAGTGAATAAATCGGTATCACACTGCTACTTGGTGAAAATTCTACAATGTTAGTATATCGCATTCTGTACTTTTCCAGCCTACTCGAATGAAGTGTTTGTAGAGGCAATCTCTTTTCAATTAGACCACTCAAACTCCAATCGACCGAATGAAAAAGTCCCGCGCTGCTTTTTATTTCCAGCGAATACATCAGTTCAACTTTACGCACTCAAAACTTTCAGAGTACTCTCATATCCTTCATCTACAACATACAAATTGATTGGAAAATACGGCGCTGAGAAAAGTTCGTTTTTCTCCAACTCCTATTCAGTCTACTCAGTTCACTGGGATGTTCACATAACCTACTTCGTTCATGTTCCTGTTTTCAGCGGCTTGCTAAACGGGGTCTTTTGTTATCCAAATTGATTATATAGCTAAACCACGGACTTTCTTGGAGAACGAGCCTGCATTACATTCTACCGCAAGGGGTTTCGCATGAAAAACTTTCCTCTAATGAAAAGACAATTGCGGTAATCAGTTTCCGCAGCGTTTTATTTCGATTTGGAATTCGTAAATGAGTTTTCGTGCTTGATGTAGAATACTTTTGTTATCGTTACGCGCCTATTCGCTGCTTCGCATTATTCTTTCTTGGCAATACCTGGTTGTTTGAAGCGTGATACTTTCCCCAATTGAAATTATGAGGTGATTCACAAAAGAATAATCAAACGGCAATTTCAGAAAGAAATAAGAAATTGAATGATTATTGATTGCTATGAATATCTGGTTATCTGAAACAAGTTCAATCACATACAATGATCAAAATATTGTCAAGAGTGCCGAACGATTGAAATGAAATATATAATAGAAGTTTCAAGAAACGGTTCCAAAGCAGTGAAAGGAAGCTCCCTCAGAATTATTCCATTCTGATCGTACTTTAACTTGACGAGATGTTATTGCGAAATCAATCTTACTATTTCAGGGCACAAGCAATTCGATACTATTTTTCACATTTATTTTGTTTTGAGCTTCACTTAGTATTTGGTGTTTAATATATTTCAATGGGTACATAAAAAAAAAGTTATGTCCAATTGAAAAGTAACATAAAAAATTTCTTGAAAAAAATAAACTGTTCAGTTGATGTCGCTGAAGCTTTGACTGACTATATTTACAGTAATATATTTTCTTAAACATTGCGGACGTTAATGATCCCCTACTTTTGAACGTGACAAGATAACAAGGTCGAACAGACTTTAAATTTCTCAATTCCATTACTCACAACAGTTTATTTCATCATAATGAAAATTGAGTAATGAAACTTTCTGTTTTTATACCAGTTGTATTTGCAACTAATGTCCTTATAAGGCGAAATTGCAGTTAGTTACAAATACAAGTGGTATAGAAATATAGGAAGTTCAATTTTTCAATTTTCAAAATGTTCCAAATATTAACCACTCACTTCCTGATAATAAATGGAATGAGTTTACAAATGTATCTCCTAGTTTATGAGGTATTCCTGGAACCATCTAGAGGTGTCATATAAGGTGATATGGTTGGCTCTTCTGAGAGATATCTGAATATTTGCTGGTTTAGATAATTGACAAACCCAAATTAGTTTCCAACTGACGTTACGTATCAGCAAGCTAAGACAACTCTTCGTCATGAGAAACTGGTTCGAAAGTGTTTAGGAAACAATTATTCAAACTGTGCTTCACAACAATAATGTAGGAAACGAATCAATAGGTGAAGTCATCATTTTTATCAGGAAGTGAATAATGAATATTTTGAGCTGGAACGAGTTTTTGATATATTTTTCTTCAAATTATGATACTCATCGTTTGTTTCCGAATCCATTAAATGAACATTGAATTGCCATTTACTCTGGAATGGTTGATCCGATTTCCAAATATGAAAAATTATTGAATAGTGAATTGAAATATCTGTCAAACGTGTCAAGACCCTTAATTATATCTGAGATTAGAAGTTGGTAGCGCCATCTCGGCGACGAATGATGCTATGTCCAAATTTTTGGAAACTACTGATACTTTTTTAAGTAAATATTGTTGGACCTTAACATTTTGTCCCATTCGGGGGAACTATTTATGTATCAATATATGAGAACATTTTGCTATTTAGGAAATCTGGACAAACCAGAAATTGAAATTCAAGCAAACGTCGCTAGTAGCAGCTAATATGAAAATATTTCTATTCTGAAGTTGAACTTCAAATCATACATGACCAGTTGTTGCCCGCGGCTTCGCTCGTGTAGAATTTAGTTTCTCATATTAAGTTTCATGACAAACCATTTTGAACAAATAGTTACAATATTTTTTTTATCGATCCAATCGACCTAGGTTTCCGACTTCAAAACTGATAAAATAAAATGAATTAAATTTTTTAACCCATATTTTTCCCCTTCGGGGGTGGAAATTCCTGATACCCTTTCTTGATGGTTATTTACGCTATACAAAGAACCTACCTGCATATTTCAAGATTTTAGGTTCAGTATGTTCGGTTATATATACGCTAATATAAGAGCGGGCAACAACGAGTAATTTATATTTTTACTTTGAAAATATAGTACCTAGCAAAATATGCCAACTGCACTAAATAATGAATAGCTTAAAGAATCGAATGATGTTACCTATGAAGATATTCGCAAAATTAACACAACCATCAACGACGTCTGCCCTCACGCGGCTGCCCGCGTGAGGGCAGCCGCGTGACGCTGCGTGAGGCTGATTCTTGTATATAGATGCAAACATTGAAATTATTGAAATATTTTCAAAGGGCTCTGCACAACATTAAGAGAAATAAGAATCACCATAATTTTTACTGCACAGTAACCGAGTTATGTTGAAATTTCAGCATTCAAAGAGTCTGATGAACCAATACACAAAAAGCTGTAGCTCAACCTCCCAGAACTTTTGAAACAAAAACTATTGACATATATACTTACCTTTTTACTCTCACGATTGCAGACGATCAAAACAATCAACAGGATCATTCAATTTCAAGTGTCCATATGAGAATCTCGTAAACGACAACACAAAAAGAGTGGGTTGAATTGTGACTTAGTTGCCAATTTTTTTGATATTATTGAATGATAGTGAAAAATCTACTCTAGCGTTTTTGGTTCCAGATAGATATGTTACCTGTACCTTTTCAATTTGTGAAGGTGTTGGAAATCAAATTACATTTCACTCTCGAAACTTCCATTGTACTATTGGAGCTTTGAAATAGAAGTGATTATATATCTCTCAAAAAATTCACTGAGTTCCTGACGCACTTTCCTGAGGACTATACTGAGAAAAGTCTATGAAAATATCAGTTATCTTTCCACATGCGGAGTCAAACACCTCCCAAGAGACAAACATTCTGCGAAAAATATCTCTAAGAGATAAAAGAAATTGATAACAAAATTGATGTTGTTTATGGGAAAGAAAGTTTCTGGCCCTCTATTTCTCCATCTTGATACAAACAGAATGGGAATTTTCCAAATCAATGAAGGGGGCAATGATAATGTTCGATCGGTAGCCGGACGGTTCGACGTGGATGCTTTTTTCACTCAGTCAATCGGCCGATGTGTGAGTCGATGGTTCAAGCCCCAGGCTGAACGCTCGATTTTCACTTGCTGTCGTC
>WOGO01000130.1:0-30149 GCA_015342085.1 Leptinotarsa defecta
AGTACTTTATATGTTTTGCTATTTTGATACTGACTATAACAAGTATTTTTAAAAGGACACTAATCATTTGTAAACATTTTTTTAAATTTGTTGTCCAGTTGCCAATTCATAAACCTAAATTTTCAGGGATCCTTTACCAGGTTTTTTCTTAAATTTCTTTCAAGAAATATCTTGGTTGATGTAATAATAATGAATGATATTCATTATCTACTAGAGCATTTTAAGATGGGAAAATAAATTCATTCATTACCAAGAAATATATTATTTGCAGATTTCCTATGGATTATTTCACACCAATAGTAACGATAGACGAAGCTCCTCCAAAGACATGCACACCAAAATCGTCGCCAAAAATTAAAAAGATAAAAATTAAAATTGAAGGAAATGAAGAAGGGGAAATTTCTGGGGAAATCATAAAACCTAAACGAGGGAGACCAAAGAAAATCAATGTCAAAGTCGAAACTGAAAATGCAGAAGCAGAAAGTAAAACAGAAGTAGAGAAACCAAAAAGGGGCAGACCTAGGAAAGTAGTCACTAATTCTCCAGATAGCAAGAAGGATTGTACAGACAAAAATAATGATGATGAAGATGATGATCCATCGTGGTCAACAGCAGTTTCTTATAAGAAGAAGAAAAAGAAAAAAGTTTTGAGGCGTTTAAATAAAAAATCTCTGAAGAAATCACTAATGAATGAGAACAAAAAGGATGAAATTGTTATAAAAACGGAACCATTAGATGAAAATGTAGGTAATGACGCCCAAGAAGAAATTAAGAAAGAAATTAAAGATGAACCTGTTGACCAAATCGAATTACCTGTAATAGTTCCTCTGACGGAAGAGGAATTTAAAGCAATGATGCCTCCGGAAGATCATAGGAAGTTTCGATGTCCTCTCTGCCATAAAGAAAAACAAGACGATACTGAGCGAACTCCAAAAGAACTCAAGGAACACTACAAAGACCAGCACCCTGGTAAAAGACTGAGGCAGTCTCGTTTTTCCAATGAAGTCCATCCATGTGATATCTGCGGAAAGGAATTTCGAACAAACAGCGCTGTCAAGGATCATGTTGAAACACACAACAGCTATTTCTATTGTGAAGTCTGTAATGCGTCTCAGAAAAAAATCCTAGACCACATTATTCATTTAAGGATACATTCTGAACCTGGTTTATTCCAGTGCCTGATGTGTGATCTCAACACTCCTGATATAAACAAGATCACAGAACACGTCAACAACCATGAAGATTTGTTGAAGTATTGGTGTCAAGCATGTAAAAAAGGATTCCAAATTCTTCCTTGGTTTCAAGAGCACGACAATTACCATACTGGATTGAAACCATTCGATTGTGAGTATTGTGGGAAATGTTTCTTGTATTCTCGTTACCTCCATGCTCACAAGATAAATATGCATAAGGAGGATATGATCTTCCCCACCCTGCATGAATGTGTCATTTGCAAAAAGCAGTACCAGCACAAAAACAGCCTGAAATTACATATGAACTCCCACACAGGTAATTTTTCCATCTGTGATATCTGCGGTAAGATGCTATCGAGCAAAGAAAAGCTCAAGTTCCATATTAGGATTCATACGGGCTATAAACCATACAGCTGCACCTACTGCGAAAAATCCTTCACTAAGAAACCAATATTGGTTGAGCATACTCGTATCCACACTGGAGAACGTCCTTATATATGTGACTACTGCACCAAAGCTTTCTCCCAAAGATCTAGTCTTGTGATACACATGAGAGGACATACAGGTGAAAGGCCTTATGTTTGCCAGTTTTGCACTAAAGCTTTTGTCGCCAAGGCGATGTTGAACATTCATTTGAAATCTTGCAAGGGGTTGGTTGTAAGACATGATAATTTCTAGCTTTTTTTTGAAAGTCTTGCATTGGTATTGGGTATTGGTGTGAAAATCATATTTTCAGATATGTTACCGACGAATTTCTAGCTACTGGGGTAAAGAAGGTATTATCTTGTCAGAATTGTTTCTAAATATAGTTTTCTATTATTTACATTTGACTGTGTGTATTTTGAATTGGAACTGGTTATTATACAGTGTGTCACAAGATAAGAAGGGTCAATATGGAAAAATCGCTAACCATAAGAGATAAAAGTTTATGAATTCAGGAAAAAGTTATCCATGTTAGAGCTTATTTAAATTACATTTTGAAATTTTATAAATAATTATGGTGATATAATAATGGTGTGATTCTTTTTTCTGGTTTATATAAAAATTGAAATTGTTGATGGAGTCTCGGAGACAAAACGTTAGATTGAAAATCTGTAAATGCCATTTTGAACAGTTTGAAAAGTGGCAATTTTTTATTTTTTAATATCTTAACGTCATAGAAAATGAAAATAAAATTGGAACTAATTGGAATTTCGTACATTCCTAAAATGTCATTTAAATGAACTCTGAAATGGGCATTCAACTTTAACCTACCTTGTATCTCTCATGGTTTTTGATTTGACCCTCCTCATCTTGGGCAAAGAGTATATAAAATATTAGATGCTTCACTGGATTTTATTTTTCCAAGTTTTTACATACAATTTATTACTGATGTAATATTTTTGTGGTATGTTAATCATTGTGTTTATCATTAATACAACTATTTTGTTGTATTTTTGATAAATGGTAAAATTTCATTGATGATATTGGTTGAATTTTAAACTGTTCATTCAACTTTCTAATTAATCTTTACTTTTGGTTTTTGAATTATTTGAATATTAATAATTGTTATGGCTATTGCTTTCATTTTACCTTTGTATTTCATCATTTGTTGTCTCATGATTCTAATAAGTTTTTGACAATCTTTTTTAACAACTGATATTGGGATATCAATTCAATTCCTGGATTGTGTTAAAATTGTGTGTTCAGAATTTTTGACATATGTTTACTCATAGTTTATCACTGGTGATTTTTCATCAAGGATACTTGTTTTGTTGAATAAATCACATTCCTTCTGGAAACGTTTTGGTAACTTTATCCAAGTAAATTCATTAAAGTTACTTTTTTATCCATGTAAGAATGAAAAATGTAAGATTGGTCAAATTAGAGAATGATCTGACAAATTTTGTATGGAGAAATATTTTGTAGTAAGACATTATTAACTATTTCTTAAATTTTGGACTCTTCCAGACAGATTTACAAATAAGATACAGTGTATCATTAGAGACAAATACGATGGGAAGCGATTTGTAAAACAATAGTTATTGGTATTTCCAAAGAGGTTAGTTTTGGAAGAGTAGTTTATGAACTAAAAATTTTGAGTAATTTTATCCCCATTTGAATTGGTTCTGTGTACAAATCTCTATCTTTTCAAATGACAAAGATATTAGCTGGGATATGAAATTTTGCACACCCGGTGTATTTCCTAGTAACTGCTAAAGTAAATATGTTTACTTTGATCTTGTCACATATCTGAAAATTGAAATGTTTACTGAACTACTGTTAATAAATGTGCAATGTCGTGTATCTAATGTGTAAATTGTTTTTGAAACCAGGACATATTGAGTTTGTATGACAGACCATATATTTAATTATGTTTTGTTGCTCTGTGAAACTTATAGAACATAAAGGATGTAGTAATTATTTATTTTATAGATTTATCCACATCAGTAAAAAATATAAAAGGTCAATCAGATTTTCTAATTAAAATTTGACATTTGTCTGATTAATACATTAAGATTCAGAGAAATCTTAGTAAAGTGTTTTTGTAGGAACAAATGTGATTGACATATTCGCCCTCCGGCCAAAGCAATATCTTAGTTCAAAAATGTTAGTTTTTGCGAAATATAAGAGTACCAATGTGAAATGTATCAAAATCTAACCCAATTCCTCAATTATAAAGCTACATGGTTTACCCTTTCCAAACAAAGTAGAGTTGATTTTTACTGTATTTTAAAACTGGTTTTTTGAGTTGTGATGGTATTTTTGCTGAGGTGTTGTATCAGTAAGTTAATGTGATGGTGATGTAGGTAGTTGAAATACCATTAAAGAGAAATATTTTCATTTTTAAAAACCCTGACCAGTGAATGAACATATGTCGAGTTTTATAATTTACGATCTTACTTTTGAATTTATTTTCAAGGGAGAATTTGATTGATAGGCACTTTTGGGTAGAATGATATCTTAATTCCACACACCAGAAGTAATACAAGGGTATGACAGTTCTGGAAAAAAGTGTTCTTGTTGTATTCATTATACACCAGTGTTTAAGTTATACATATAAATTTATTATATTTGAAAAATTCCTACAATTTAACAGCCTATGAATATCAGGCAGGTTTCACATTTGAAATGTGACAGTGTGATGATTCGAGTGGTCACAGTTAGATATTATTCATCATTGTTTTACTGGGTTTTTCATTTATCAATTTCAGTGCAATTATGTATTTATTCAAAAACAAATACGTTAATATGTTATTTTTGGCATGGAATATAAGTAATTGATTTTTTCATGAAAAATAAACTATAATTTTTTCGAGGTTAGGTTAAATAGTAGGCGTAACAACAAGAACACATTTATAAATGACGAATTGGGAATTGTAAAATAATTATTATATATTAAGTATGATTATTTTGACAAGAAATATAAATGATTTATCTTTCATGAAGGTAAATGATTATTGACTGAAAGACATTTTTTGTGGAGGTAATGATTTTTTTTTGGCGACCCCAAGAAAAAGTTGATAAAGTAACATTTTTGGTTTTATATTTACTGTTTTTGGATCAATTTTTTACGTGTCTTGAGGACTTCTACTTTTGGGAACAAATTCTGTTGAAGTGATTCTTTTGTCGATAATAAATCTTTAAAGAAAAGGAATTTCATCAAGAATAAAACAGAAAAAACTAATTTCACGAAGCCATGCACTTATGGACGTTTTCAAAAGCCAGGAGAAATTGAGTTAACAAAAATATTACCAAATGAGAAAGCATTAAATCATATTTCAAATTATACATTTTTTATATAAATCAATTTTGTATGAATATTTACTGTGTTCTTTATGTTTCCTTCTTACATTAAAAAATATATTAATGTTCATTAGAAAACATTTTTGTAGGGTAATTGTAATAGACTATGGATATAGATGTATATAGGTTGGTAATAGATGTGTTGTTATCATATGTATTATTTTGTATTTAATTTTCTGATAAAATAATAAAAGGTTGTTTATTATTGATTCGTTTGTTTTCTCATTATTTGAAACACATTGTTATATATTTTATTTTCATTTACAGTTAATTTATTATTTCTTTCATTGTTTTTTTATTGTGTTTTATTTATTTCATTGTTATTAACACCTTGTAATTTTAGGAACAACCAGTTAAAGGATAATGTTCTAGAAGAGATTGTAATTACCGTTGTTGATGATGATACTGAAGATTATCCCGTTGATTTTGGCCACATTGACATAAATGATTTTATAATTACCCTGAACTCTAGTATAAAATCTGAACCACACGATGCGGACAACTCTTTAATGGAAACAATCGAAACAAAAAGTAATATTCCATCAAATGTTCTATACGTAAACGGAACAATTATGGATGAACTAGATGACCAGAGTGATGTGAGTAAACCCAGAAGTAGTGCATCTGTTAGAAAAAGAAGAAGAACGACCGCTCGTCCATGTTTATGTGCAATTTGTGGTAAACTAGTCAAGGCTAAGAATATGTCCGAGCACGTGGCCAGTCATGGTGAGAAACATTGCAATGTTTGTAGTGCTTCGTTCAGGTCAATGGAAGAACTAGAGAAACATAAAGAACTACATCTGAGGAACATCTATACTTGTGGGGACTGTGGTTTGAGTTTCAAAGTTGCAATTGACTTTGCTGTCCATTCAATGAAACATTCTGGAGAGTATTCCTGTCCAATGTGTCAGTTCAGTACGAACAGCAAGAGTTCCATGAAAGGTCATATTAGGAGACACGAAGGCAAATTTACCCACTATTGCAAAATATGTGGCAAGGGTTTTCTGAGTAGAGCAATACAGACTGCTCACGAGGAAATACACTTTGATGTCAAACGCTTTCCCTGTGACATTTGTAATAAAAAATTTTCTGTACAGAGGTATGTGAGTATTCACCGTATGCTTAACCACAAGAAAGAATTGTTCGGAATTGATCAGCTTTATAAATGTGATATATGTGAGAGGGAATTCACGTTCGAGAAAAGTCTTCGTCGCCATAAGAGTGTTGTACATCATCTTGGAGAAGATCTCACTGTAGAATGCAAAGTATGCAAAAAAGTGATTGCCAACAACTATAACCTCAAGCTGCATATGCGTATTCATACTGGAGAGAAGAAATACTGCTGTGACATATGTGGAAAAGCCTTTGCAGCCTTTAAATATTGGAAAAATCATAGAGTGACACATGAAAGACAACAAAATGAAAGAAATATTGAACATGTTGGTAGAAACTATACTCCAAGCGAAATCACAAGAAAATATTGCTGTGGATTTTGTGACGCGAAATTTTCATTAAAAAAATCTTGGGAAAAACATGAATCGATGCATGACTTATTAAACGAGCAACAGTGAAAGAAGAGGAAAACGTTAAAGAATTTGTAGATGCGGATTTCAAGTTCGGTAATGAATCACTTCCATATAGGTTCAACTAATTTGGAATAATTTTATATTTGTTTCATAATCTTTTCAACTAATTTGGGATGATTTTATATTTGTTTCATAATCTTTTACAAGCAATTGAGCATATATCATAAATCTCTCACTATTAAAATGACGAGATTTGACAAAAACTTTTTTGAACCTCATAGTGAATCTCTTACAACAATTTTACTCATTTTTGAACTTGGTTTTGATTTGATAATAATGATTGGTTTTGCCTATAAGATCTTTTTATAATGTTTGAATAACATTTTGATATTTGTATTCGACCTGTTTAAAGATATGTATCAAAATCTGTAAAAGATGTGAATAAATTGTTTTAATAAAGAAGTTTGGAAAATTGTTTTATTCAATCAACTCACGTTATACTTTTAAAACATACATGAATCGACTATCTTCAAGATTTTAGACATTGTCAATACGTTTTAGTAAATCTTCTAAATACTGAAAAAATTGTAGTTGTTATTTATATTGAGGTGATAGATACTGATTTTTTCAAAAATGTTAGACCACATATTTGTAATACTTCAGTTTTTTACACTAACTGGCTTCATTTCGTATGTAGGTATGTATTCCATTATTTTATTCATAGGCATTTTACGAGGCTTATGCATTTTTTTTTTGTACTCTTTAAAAACAGTTTGAGAAGAATGGCATATAATTTTTTCCTGATCGAATTAAAATTTATTTCAAGTGAGTATAGCCAAGATTGCTTTACTATTGAAGATTTCACAATTTTGGCAAAAATATCTTTATTATAAGTATAGTATTTGTGTCAGACAACATTTCTTCATTTTTTAGGGATGATATCAAAAGTGGAGATGAAGAATGGGTAGTGCCGAAAATTAAAATAAAGAAACTAAAACCTGCGAAGCTGAGAAATGAAGGATTGAAAACATCACCTAAGGAAAAGAAAATGAAAAAGCCGGGCAAGTACATACCTAAATTGAAACCCAATCATAAAGCAAGGGCTTGGGTATGTAAAATATGTTTCGAAGAGTTTAGCACAAGAAAAAATCTATTTGACCATAGAAAGTTTGTACACGAATTCACTGAAGACACAATCAAAGAAGAATTTGATTCTGAAAAATACACTTTTGATGAAAATCTTGAATTCTTCACCTGTAACAATTGTTCAGCAGAATTCCAGACGAGGGAAGAAGTGGAAAAGCATGTGGAAACCCATGAAGAAAAGTATGACTGTGAAATATGTAATGAAACAGTTAATGGGGCCTTACATTTTTCTGCTCACATGCAAACACATAGAGAAGACAAAAGTTTTCCTTGTCCATTATGTAACCATATTACTGGTAGAAAATCTGCCATGTTGACTCATATCCAACGCATGCATTATAGGAAGTATGACTTTCAGTGTCGTACTTGTGGAAAATGTTTCAATGATGCTACAACGTTTAAAGAGCATGAAAATTTTCACTTAGGCGTAAAACCATTCATTTGTGTTGTTTGCAACAGGGAATTTATTTATTCTCGATATCTCATTGCTCATCAAGTTCGAAACCATAGAGTGCGTGTATTAGATAAAGATTCGAAGACGCAATGTCATATGTGCCCGAAGATGTTTGCTAGAAACGAAACATTAGTCAAACATGTTGTAGCCAAACATTTAACTTACCATGAAGGGCCTCACGAGAAAAAACACTTGTGTGACGTTTGTGGTCAAGGATTTTCAAGAACAGACAAATTAAAGATCCATTACAGAAAGCACACTGGTGAAAAGCCCTATTCTTGCGTTTACTGTAGTAAGAGTTTCATCAAACGTGACTACTTGATAATGCATGAAAGAATTCATAACGGTGAAAAACCTTATGTTTGTGGCCAGTGTGGAAAAAGTTTCAATCAGGGAGCTCCTTTGAGGATACACATGCGAACTCATACTGGGGAACGACCATACAAGTGCCCTCATTGCAGTACTGGATGCGTATCAAAAGGGGCTCTAAACGCCCACATTAAAAGTTGTCTCAACTCACTCTGATGACAAAGATAGGATATTTATTTATTTTACAGTTTATTTATGGTTTGTGGTATTGATGGAAAAGAATTGGAAATGTAATAGATTATTTTTGTCTTAGCAAATTGAATTGTTGAATGTAAAGAACCATTGTAATGTCATTTCTTGGCGATCATCAAAAATGGCATATTCTCAATCCTATATGACATTTCCCATTCTTTATCAAAATATGTTTTTATTATAGCGGGTTCAATGTTTTGTGTTGAACGAATTGTGAAAATAATGATAGTTATTGTAAAGGTTGTAATTTCCACTCATATGTTATAAAATTACCCAATACTCTTCCAAAAATGTTTAAAGCTTCCAGATATTTCAAATTGTTATATTTTTAGGAACTTGTAGCTGTACACAGCCTGCATCACGTTTTATCTAAAATATATTTTTATTGTAAATCAAACCGTATTTTATTATAGTTCCAGTTTTTTTTGGTTACACCTTTGTTATCACTGGTTTCAACTTGTATGAAGAGAACAATAAAAATTAGTGTTATTCTGTCAAGTATCATTTATTTTATAATTCGGATGGGCTCTTGACATGTACTTCAAAACACATTACTTGATATCAATAAATATGTTGGATATTTTAACAGAATGAAAATGTTTTTGAAACTTTCTGGAATTTATTATCTTTGTGAAAGAGGAATGACTGCTATAGAGAAGTGTTCTAGTTTCTTATACTCATTAACTTGTTTTCATTGACGAAACATTAAGAATAATTGTGTTAACAAATGATAGCATTTGGTGCAATAAATAATTACTATCGATATGAAGTTTACGGTTGAAAATTATTCACTAATCACTATTATCAAAAACTGAGCTCAATGGAGTAATGTTTGCTCGATCATTTATTGATTTAAATCCAACTTCCTACTCAAAGATGAGTTTATATCTGAGGGACTTGATATGTAATCTGTGTATGTCTTGCTCTAGCGAGTGTAATTATGGGTTGCACCGTTACTAATTTTTGTCCAATGACCGCTAGGCTAGGAATCACATATTAAAAGGTAAGACCTGGTTTATCTTTAGCTCACACAAATTATCATATAGAGAAATATTCTGGAAAGTATTCCTGTTCAAAAGCAAGAGTTCTCTGGAAGTTCATATTAAAAGATCGCTTTTGCGAAATTTGTGGCAATAGTTTTCTAAATAAAGCAGTATAGCTTTTTCACGATGAAATTTATTTAGATATCAAACGCTATTCATATGACGTAAATTTGCATTGAAAATTTGTCGCTATCAGAGTATCACCTCAGCCAAGATCTTACAGGGAAATGTAAAGTATGCAACAATGCGATTGCAAATTCCTATTCATATTGACGAGAACAAATAACAACGTGGCATTTGTGGAAAAGTCTTCAAAATTTCAAGATAAATGTAAAAAATGAAAGTGACACATTAGAGGCAGAAAAAGAAAAATTGTGTTGGCAATTACAATAGTCAAAAAGAAATCTCAACGAAATACTTCTCAGGATTCTGTAACAAAAAACTTGGCTCAAAAAATCCTGGGAAAAATCGATTCCTGAAGATGTAACTGAGGAATAAGTGGAAAATGCGCGGAAATTACAGTGAAATTACTGTTATACTCTTCCAAAAATGTTCGAAACTGATTACAATTTGTCATTTTTCAGGTAAAATATACCAATATATTGAACTGCCTTTTATTATGGTTCCAATATTGTTTTTTTTTTATTTTGATTGGGTTGTTGCTGACTTGTTTGATGTGATCAATTACAAACAATAGAAACATCAATACTTGGATGATGATATTTGTTGCATATCATTCTAATATATATTCTATATATTATTATAATTCGAATGAGCAGTTTTGACATGTTCTTTGAAACAAACATTCTGTATAAATAAATACTTGAATTTAAAGGGCAATATTTTTTAGGAGAGAATTATTTTGGGCAAAGAAAGGTTTTGGCTTTCTTCTTCCCCATTTTTTTTTTAAATTGCTTCATTTCTATCTCTGATTCCCACATTTTTTTTGTATAAAGTGAAGAATAAGGAAGCCAAAACCTATTTTTCCCAATAAATATTTGATGGGTATGTGCAAAATTTCTGAAGTGAATTTTGTGTTTTAATTTCTCTCCATTAACTTGTTTTTACGGTTGAATATTGAGATATATATTTCTGAAAATATTTGGTGTAACTTTGCTAAAGTATAAAGTAGTTCCTGTGAGTATAAATATTTGCATCACAATATATTTACTAATTATTTTCTTTTTAGGTTTTTCCCCGACTTTGAAGTAGAAATGAAAGTGGATGAATTTGAATACAATATTGGAAATGCCTATCAAAAAGAGAAAAAGGTCAAAACTCCTGAAAAATTGTTATCTCCTTTAAAGAAGAGGAATAAGGAGGAAGATGATGAATATACCCCACCAGGGGTAAAAAAGAAAAAGTTACCAACAGCAAAAGAAAGGAAACCTACCAAATCCACTAAGAAGGTTAAAAAACAGGAACACAAGATATGGACTTGCAGGCGATGCTTGGAAGAATTCGACTCTCGTCGAGATCTCACAGATCACACCAAAACCTACCACCCTGAGGAACCGAAGGATGCGCCGGCTTTCAAGTTCGACGAAGAGCAGGATCTCTACATCTGTACGGCGTGCTCAGCAGAGTATCAAACAAAAGAAGAAGTTGAAACTCATATCTCGAAAATCCATGAAGAGTTTTATACTTGCGAAGTTTGCAAACATACCTCAAAGAAAGCCTATAGTTTTGCAGTTCACATGAAGATCCACAGTACTGATGACACCTACACATGTCCCTTGTGTAACTACAACACCCCCAGGCGGACTTGTTTGCAAACTCATATCAACAGAGTTCACTACCACAAGTTTTACTATACTTGTCCAACTTGCGGTAAGGGTTTTAATGACTCTGTTATTTTCAAAGAACACAACAATGAGCACTTGGGAATTAAACCATTTATTTGTGTGGTTTGTAATAAGGACTTTGTGTATTCTCGTTACATGCTAATTCATCAAACAAGATATCACACTGTTCATATAGAAGGTACTCTTCATAAAACTCAGTGCAGTATTTGCATGAAAGTTTTCAGCAAGGTAGCAACGCTGCTAAAACATATAACTACAAAACACAGCTCAGGGAGTATGGACAAGCCTGAAAAGCGACATCTGTGTGATATGTGTGGCAAAGGTTTTGGTACTTCAGACAAACTGAAAATACACTACCGAATTCACACAGGAGACAAGCCTTTTGCTTGTAAATTCTGCGAAAAGAAATTCACTAAAAAAGACTACTTGGTAATGCATGAGAGGGTTCATACAGGAGAAAAGCCCTATCCATGTGAATACTGCACCAAGTGCTTCAATCAAGCAGCCTCGTTGAGAATTCACGTTCGTGGTCATACTGGAGAGAGGCCTTATGTTTGTCAGTTTTGTAATGGGGGGTATATTTCAAGAGGTTCACTGAACTTGCATATGAAAATTTGCAATGGAGTTCTTGCATAAGTTTTTATCACTTCTGACTTGGTAAAATGTTTTTCTACTTGGTCAGTATCAAATAATTCAGAAGCAGTCTCTGTTTTGTATGCATATATAGTTTGATTTGTTTGACTGAACTAGATATATAGTTGATATACAAAGTGCTCGATAGCTAAGATTACAAATCGAAACTGAATATTTTGTTTAAAAAAAAATGACTCTTGAATTTATAAAAAAAACTTTTATTTTAAATGCACAGGTCTCAATTTCCAATGTTCTCATTGAAACATTGATTGAGGTAACAATTTCTAATTACTATCATTTGGAGTAAGAAAAGAAATATCATAACTATGAGAATTTCGTACCACGTAATCTAAAAATCTCATTCACGTTTGTAAATACATTGGAGTAAGGCTATATGCTTGCCACACAAAAAGTCTTTAATCCATTGTAGCTTGGTGATATTTTGATTTTGTACGTGGTTGGTTAGAGTATACTTTCTTAAGATCCATTTGTGAAGGTTCCAGAAATTAGTGGAATTATGCTGACAATTTCTGAAGTTTGTATTGAAAACATTGATTATGATCCTTCTACTAATTACAAACCTTCAAATTGCTTCAATCACTTGAAACCGAAACAGTATAATGTAACTTTATGAAAATGCTTTTGACATATTCACAATTTTATTGCACAGTGAGCGAGTCATCTTAGAAAATTAGTTGATATAATTACATAAACAGCTGGTAATTTTGGCATTTAACTTATTATATGTTATGTTTGGGAGGCATCATTACTTCAGATCTTTATTATCTAAGTACTGAATTGGTTTCGACAAGAAGTATGATCATTTTTTGATGAAGTCATCTTCAATTTTCAAATCGATAGTTATAAAATGTATCAATACAAAGTTTTATTCATCTTATCTTGTCAGTTGAGGGTTTTGTTGGAAGATATATAACGCCTAATGTTCACATTCAATACTTGGAATTTTAATTTTCTTTAATTCTGCTTTCCTATTTCATTGGATAAATAAGTAGAGATTTCAGAAACCAGGTTTTGCTGTATAGACTTACCAGACACCGCTGTGTAAGATATACATATTATGCTGCGTGTGTAATTTTACGGTTCGGATTTCCATTGTTTAATATGATATACATTGATTTGAAATCCCTGAAAGAATCTGTAAAAAAATTAAAAAGATTAGCTGAAAAACAATTTCATTAAGCAAAAAACTGAAATTACAATGAAATAACATACAAGCATCAACCAAAAAAAAAACAAAACAATTGAACTATTAACACGAGCTGAAAAATGAAGAAAAAAAAATTATTAACAAGAAATGAAAATTAAAAATATAAAATTAAAAGATTCCAAACCAAGTTACTTCACGACATTTCGATTGTTAGTATCCACAATTGTCTTCGGGTGATAACTGGACTTATTCCCTCATGCCCCCTCCTGGGTTGAGTGCCCTGAAGTAGAAGCTTCCCCCCACCAGTTTGTTAGCGAGGAGAACCTACTACCCCACTTCATCCATCCCCGCTCTCTGAGCGGTCCTCAACTTACTGATGGGCACTTCAGCAAGATTGACATCTGACCTCTTTTGATCGAAAGCCAGCCTTTAGGTGCTTTTCTTTCGCGATCGGTTAATGGATTTATTCCTTCGAGATCTGACTATTTATAGGTTATTCGGCTGCTTTCATCTATTCCCTCTCTCCGCTTCATTGTTTTTTAGCGGGAGCTGACCTTTTGGCGTGTTCCCCTTGATTAGAGGTTTCCATATGTTACGGATCTCTAAGCTAGCTTGGCTAAATGCGTTGTTGGACAACATATATGCGGTTTCTTTGAATTTTTCCTAAACCGGTGTTTCGCCTTGTGGATGATTTCAGCCTAAGCCCACTTGATGTTATGTTGATGAGTCCAAACATGCTCTGCTATTCCGGATTGGCTGGTTACTTCTCGCTATGTGTGTTTCTTGTGCTCGGCAATGCGAACTTTCAATGGGCTCTTAGTTTCACCGATGTATAATTCTCCGCACTCGCAGGGTATCCGGTAAATGCAATTCCTTGAATCGCAGTCAGCGTTTTTGGTGGTCTGGTTTGCGTGAGACTGTTACGGATAGTGTTCCCAGATCTGAAAGTACAAGTACTGGTTGTGGCGGCTTCTCTTCCTTGTGGAGCTCTTGCTGTCATGCTGCTTCATTTATTGTTAATACTTTTTTTTTGTCAGTTCGTGTTGACAGTTAAATTTTTTTGTTTGTTTTTTGTTGTTGCTTGTATGTTATTTCATTATAATATCAGTTTTTTGCTTTATAAGATTGTTTTTTCAGCTATTTTTTTAAATTTTTTGACATATTATTTCAGGGATTGTCAATCACCTTCAAACAAACTACGTGTGTAACTTTACTCAATGAATATTTTAGTTTATATTGGGATAATTATCACTTTTGAGAAAGCAGCTGTATCAATATGTCTTGACGGAGATGAAAATGAGCTTTATTTGTTATAAAAAAATTTTTTTGGCTGCTTTGTAGTGATTTTAAGAAGAAAGGTTTGAAGAATCCACAAAATAAAAGTATTATGGAATCTCTGACATATTTGTATAATACGGCAAGTTCTTAAATTCAACAGAAAAATCCGATAGTTTGCTTCTACCACTGAAAGATGCGAATATTTTGAGTGGACCGATAGATGAATCTATCAGATCAATTGATGGTCTTGCCGATGAATTTAAGAACTCGCCTATAACGTGAAAAAAGTTTATCCAAATCAAATAGTTGTAGATCAAATCAAACTATAAATTTTATTACTGAATAAGGTAAAACTGTTGATAATTGTACCTTTGTTTTATATTGTTTTTTATTTTTTTATCACCTATACCTGATGGATGTTCATTCTATATATTATTTGGAGGTTTTAGGAGTAGATCGAGTACTGAATATGTTTTTTTTATTTGAAACTTGTAGTTTACAGGGGGTTAGATACTGTTTAATAGTAATAATTTAATAAGTAGGTAGATCAAAGGTTCATATTCATTGGATTATTGGAAATATATTATTAGTTTATGGGAAAAATCAAAGTTAGGAATTTATATTATATTATTTTCAAAATCCCATAGCATTAGTGGCATGAAAGAAATTTATGTGTAGAAATAGGTTCATTTCGTTCTTTATTTTATTCTATTTTTTTTAATGAAATAGTTGAAACAAATATGGAAAGTAAAAAGACTGGACATTTTTAGAGCATTGAATTAACTTTTATTAGTTTATTGATATATGGTAACACAACCTGATAGCAGGACATTTATGCAAAAATAGGTATTTATTAATCTATATGTTTGAGAGTAAATATCCAAATATATAATTTATAACATTTCTAATTAGTTTTATTTACATGAAAGTGGAGGTTTATTAGAAGACTTATATATCACATATGAAAAAAACCAGAATAATCAATAAAGCAAACAAAATACTCATATGCAGATATTCATATTCTGAATTACAGAAGTTGCTAAAAATTCAAAATACCATAATACAAATTCTCTTGGTATAAGGCTTACCGTGAGAAGTTTGACGAAGTTGTGGATCATATGCTTTTGAAGAATTGTGACCATATAAACAGTTATGGTATGGCACAATATTTTGTATGATAAATCAAGGAAAGAAAGAAAATATATAAAAACTACTATTATTTCCAAAAATCGGTTAATAATATTAATGTGAATTATCGACATGGGCAATATATCGATTTTTTTTACACAAATATTGTAACTATCAAGTTAAATAAATATCTTAACCGAGTACAGATATATTTTTATAGCTTTAGAAAATGTTGGATAGAGCTCGAAGGTAATTTAGACTTAATGAAAATTAGTGAATGAATCTGAGTGCCATTATGAGAATTTAATGACCCACTTACTTTGGACCTAAGCTAACCTAACCAGTTGAACTAGTTAGTATGTGTTAACCCTATGTAATTCTGTATACATAGTAAATTTCCCTAAAAATAAAAATCTCCGAATACTAAAATGTAAATATTTCTATTTTTCAGAAATAATCTTTTCATTTGAAGTAAGTTTTTGAATGAGTATGGAATGTTTCCAAAATTATAATAATTATGAGAAAAAAAGTTTTTTGGCTTTCGCTTCTTCTTTATAGAAAAAAATTTGTGAAACTCAAAAACTTGTCCCTCCTGAAAATAAGTATACCCTTTTAATTTAAATGAAATTGTATGTTTCGTACATACGTTTAGATGTATTGTATGCACGAATGATAGTATTGAAGTCTGAGTAATAATTCTTTCCAATGGATTGAATGATTTCATGTTTTATCTTCGAGACATATGTGACTACGTAAATATCACATCCTGTCTGAACAATTTTTGTTGAAAGGGTTAACATACAATTGACAATTGTTCCAAAATATTTTAGGCATTGACTGACTCTTTATGAAAGTAATAATCTTTATTGTTCATTTCATTAGTTTTAAATTTAGGTTTATGTTCTTCAAATATGATTTCATATTTTGTAACAATTTAGAGTACCCATGAAACTAATACCCACATTCAAAGCATTCGTGATCCAATATTGCCAAGGTATTATCATTGGTGCAAGGATGAACCACGAATGGATTACTGGACTCAAATGTTCCTGAAGCCCCGTTCATCTTTGATATTCTTGGTTTGAGTTTTCTGTCGATGGAGTCTGAGTAAGGGGAGATGAAATTTAGGGAATACGATTTTTAGACGATAGTGTTCAATTGTGATAATTTTTTTCATTTGCATTTTGGGAGTGGAATAGTGATACTTCATCAGCAAATAAGAAATAAGGAAGCTCAAATCTCATCTTTTTCCTAGACGAAAGCTCCTTAAGGGTCTTGGAAGGGAGTTCATTAAATGCATACTATAACCTAGACTAGATCGAAGGGTCTTAATACCAATACCAGTAATGAGTACTTGAGGAAATTATAATTGGCCCAGCAAACTTTTCTTATTAGAGTCCGAAACAACCACCTACCAAGGAAGTAGATGATATCGCAATAATGGATCACATGCGATGATGGATCACAGCTCATCAACATACCTAGGGCAGGTGATACCAACAAAAAATTGTACTTATTGAAGATTATTATGGCAATCTAGACACTTCTAGGCTACCTTTAAGGTAGTAGGCAGACTACAAAAGGATCTATTGTCTACATCTAACGATGTAGACAAGACCAAACAACAGATGATTCATAAAAACAGGAAAAATTAAGAGGACATCTCCAGGTGCACTTCCTCGGGTAAAAAATATTAATCTAAAACCGGAATTAAGCAACAATTTAGAACTGGAGTCCCCCCAAAAGGGCGTCCGAGTGGATTGGCTGGTACCAAAGGAAGTGGTAGATATGTCGAAAATTAAATGTGTGTCATATGTATATATCTGTAATCCCAAGAACAAGTTCGACATACCGAAAACATGGAAACTGATGAAAGCTCATCTTCATATTGAAGCAATGAAAACAAGGAAAACTACTTGTTAGGCATATTAGTGATATGTCACTGGCTAAGACTACTGCTTTACTCATAAATCTTGTATGTAGTTGATATGTTCTTATAATAAATCATTCAAACGTTGATGATATGCCTAGAGGGTCAATCAGATATTAAACATCTGAGGAGGATAATACCTGCTAAATATATATCCTAGACAGACCAGGCGCTTTTTAGGAAAGGATTGGTGGTTGAAACCAGATCTAATGTATTGGCTCTACACAATAATGGTGATCAAAACTATCTATGGTCTGGTATCCATAGATGGTTTGTTTGGGAAAAATGGGATGCAATGAAAATCACACTTACAACAGCATTTGAGGCAGGAATTTATAACATTTGTATTGGGTGCAAGAACATCCAGAAATTATAGACATTGAAAAAGCTGATGAGCTGAGGTTCAATTAAGTGTACTTAACACCGTATTTCAACGGAACACATCTATGTAAGCTTGAATGGAAGAACCGACATAAAATGTGCAGAATTGCTGAAATTCAGCCTTCTATAAACAACATAACTGTAATCTCTTGTAAATGTTTTCAATCAACATGTACCTATAGTATTTTCTACTTTAAATTGAGCCACCTCCATCTCTGTCATTGAAAATACAATATAAATCAAGCATATAAGGAGATAGTGGACATACATACAAAAAAAATGTTTTTTTACTGTTTTACAGGGGTTGAGAGGGGTTATTTCCCGTAAAAAGTATATTAGAGTTGATATAAATGGAAACATATTTCATATTCAGCTGCATCAGCATCCATAAGAAAATTCAAAACTAATTGTGAAAAGAGGAATTGAATCGCGTTTGTGTTCTGTTTTCAAATTATCTTTTTATCTCATCGTGCACGAAAAAAAGGTATTTTGTGTTTATTATTGGCGCTCATAATAAATACTTCTATTGACTATTTCTAGGACAACGTTGAAATAGAGTTCTTCAGCGCCAAATATAGAATTTTGGTAGGTATATTGTAAAAAATCAACGAGAATTCTTTCAGATCAATGAGACAATTCGTATAAAAAATGAAGAATATGTTTTGTAGGAATACATTTGTTATAAATAGGTTATTAGGAATGCTGAAACTCAATATATCTATTTGGTTTATAATATCCCTTATTAAATGTTAGTAATTTATGAGAATTAAGTGCCTACTATTTTGAAATTATAGTATAGCTACTGAATGTTATACGCATTACATATATAATCCTTCAACGTTGAGTTATTTGTCGATAGGGGTGAGACGAAGAGGTCGACTTGTTTATCAAGAGACAGGCATCAGTGGCGTCACTGTGGTTAGTTGAGCACAAAGAATAGGTATTTTAAAGCAATAATTTATGAAATGTGTTATCAACACAAGTGAAATTTGAATAAACTTCTATCGTACATTCCTTTTAATCTATTTGATGAGAACAATTCTATTACTAATAAAGAATGAATATAATAGCGTTAGGTTTGTATGTACCTGATATTTTTATCTTAATGTATTAGGTTGTTTCAATAGTTTTGTCCATTTTAATGTCATACGTTTTTGTAGCTCCATATCTCTAAAATTTAAAGAAAAAAAGAACAGCATACACCGTTTTCTATCGATCAATATATACCATGACATATTAGAATAAATATTTATTGACGTGGTATATATTGATCGATAGAAAACGGTGTATGCTGTTCTTTTTTTCTTTAAATTTTAGTTTTTTGAATATTTTCAGCTTACGACTGTATGATCGATTTTTGGCCAATTTTTCTCTACGAGTTGATCCAAAGCGCTGCCGAAACAGTCCGAAAAATTAACCGGGCTTTTGGCAATGATAGTGTTAATGAACGCACTGTTCAGAGTTGGTTTGCGAAATTTCGTTCCGGAGATCGAAAATGAGCCCAGAAGTGGTCGACCTACAATAATCCAGGAACAGGAGTTGAGGACCCTGATGATTGCTGACTTTTCACAAACGATGCATGGGGTGGCGGAAAAACTGGGCGTCACCTCCTACGCGGTTTTTGATGGTTCAAAACGTATTGGAATGGTTAAAAAGCTCAAAAAGAGGGTGTCTCACGATTTGAACGTTCGATAGAAATTGTTACGGTTCGAGGTCTGTTCTTCTTTGCTGTTGCGTAACCAAAAGGATCATTTTTTGATCAAATCGTCACGTGTGATGAAAAGTGGATCCTCTACGATAACAGGAGACGATCTGGACAGTATGATAGTTAGCGGCTGGTGTGATTTACTATAACTTTCTACAACCGGACCAAACCATCACATCAGAGTTCTATTGTGGGGAAATCGATCAAATGTCTGGCACTGGTTAAGAGAAGATGCCCGATCCTGCTTTACGACAACGCCCGTCTGCACGTTTCACAACACACCGTCAGGAAATTGAACGAATTGATCGTGGAATATCTGCCTCACCAACCATACTCCCCTCTCCTCTCGCCCATCGACTACCTCTTTTCGGGTACTTCGACATCTTTCTCACCGGTAGAACCTTCGCCAACCAGGATCAGGTAAAAACGGGCCTCGTCGACTTCATCAAATTCCGATAACACAGTTTTTATACTGACGGAATTACTTGACTTGTGTTACGTTGCCAAAAGTGTGCTGGTTCAAAGTATTCGATGAAATATCACAGTTCATAGTAGACTCATAAAAACGGACAAAATACTTGAAACAAATGAAATTACACTATTTTTCAATTGTTCTACTTTCTACTCATGGCCGTCGCTATGGGGGGATGGGGGGAGCCTCCACCCTGCTTTTTCGACTTGGGAAAAAGTTGGGAATTTTTGGCCGTGAAGATAGAAAAAATAATAGTAAAAAAATTAATAAAAATTGAAAAAATACAATTGATAGAAAAGAAGGGTAGAGATAATCAGAAAAGGGAAAGAACCAGGAGAAGGTTGGGGTTTCCCAACATGCATAACTTGGAGATCCCATACTTTGAAATGCTGAGTTGTTTGAAAACTTCAAAAAAGTTTAATTTCTCCCAAGTAAGAAAACAGTCCTGAACAGTCCACAAATTTTGAAGTGACAATTTTACAAAATTCCCAACTTTTCGCTATTTTTTCGACTTGGGAAAGTTGGGAAATTTCGAGCCGTGAAGATAGAAAAAATAATAGTAGAAAACGATAAGCACTATATTGAATGTTACTAGAGTTTTATCCCAACACCAAATCGTTATTTTTAACACCTCCACGTGTGTTTCAAGGGAAAGATTAATCTTTCTCTTGGAGATGATCACTTGGTGATCGAAACACGTGTCGAGGTGGTAAAAATAACGATTTAGTGTTGGGAAAAAACTCCAGTAATATTCATTACTACACCAAAGGTTCCAAACAGTGCATCTTGAGCACAATATTATTTGAGTGTTGTTTCCTTTCATTTGTATTGAATATTCCTTTACATGGTGGATATGGTAGAAGATCAAGGACCTTGGTCCAAAGTAGAATAATTCCCATTATTATTTTTAAAATTACCAAAATTTATTTTTGTTTTTGCATACCCTAACGGGCATAAGCATTCAGTAAATTTTTGGATAGCTTAGTAAGAAAATGAATATATTATAGTAGTAACTAATCCCTCGGCTTTCATTTTCTCGAAAGTTGGGAAATTTTGCTGGTGGGGTTGGGAAAATTTGGATTCCCTCCTCCCCCTGGTTTTTCTTTTCGCTACGGCCCTGATTACGATGAAACTTCATTGACAAAAAGTAGAGCTCTAGTGTCTCCGACAGATCACTATGCTCCTGATACATGCTTTGCATCAAAGCCAGGAGCTTAAGTTCACATTTAGCACGAGTACTGTAGCAAAATTCCTTTTTTGGCACAATTCGTTAGACATTGAATTGCTACGCTCTTAGCTGCGTCAACCCAATATTTGACGGCACAGGAGAGATCTGAAACGAAATCCTTGAGAATTTATAATGACCCGAGCACCAGTACACCGGACATGTACAGTAGAGACACGGTAATCAAGAGGACTGTGTGATCTAGACATCATCGGTAGCCAGAAAGTCAGATATATTTCAAGCAATCCGCTATGATCAGTTTCAAATTAACTATTTAGAGGGACGACAGAGGCGTGCAATGATGTTAAAATAACAAACGGTAAGAGATCGGCGTGCTGCGGTGTTAAAGTAACAATCGGTAAGGGGCTAAGCAAAATAAAACGATGCTAGAAATAGTGAGCAGGTTAAATAATACATTATTACTACAGCAAAGCAAAGCGTTAAAAACTCCACGGAAATTGCTTCAAAACAATATCTGTCTTTCTCCTAATTGAGTTACTTGGTTCACAGACGAAATAATTCATGTATCAACTATTACGCTAGTACTTCGCGAGAACGAACCAAGTAGAATCTCTGACATAGATCCCTAAAGAATGAAACGAGGAAAGCAGTGAAACTGTTCTGATGATACGGGCTCAGAAGATGGAGAAAGAAGCAGGACCAAATGAAATTTCCGAAAAAATCCCGAAGAAATAGAACGCGAAAAGTCCAAGTTGAATCCCCGATAATGAACTCGTAAGAAATACCTGAAAACTGAGCTGGTACAAGTGAAATAAGCATTGCTGGTGGAAAGAAATGATTCAAATTTCAATTGAAACAAATATAAAACTTGTATTTCAATATAGCTGATTGTAGACAATTAACAAGAGATTTATTCAAAATATTGGGCATGTTGTCCTACATTTTGATTCATGTGATATGTAGTTGAACTGAGATGATTTTTTGTGCGTGCTCATATATCATTAATGTCAAAGAAAGCAGAATAACAAATGAGATTACAAATCATACTTACAGTAGAAATCAATAAAAAACCATGAATTGAACATGAAAATTGATAAAAAAAATTACACAGAAAACATAGTTATGAAAATCGTATCAATCAGTTACTCTCTCTTTAAAGTTGACTTTTATCAAATCATCATGCCCATTGGTGTTGGGATAAAATTCCAGTTATATTCACCAAATTTTGTGTATAAAATGTTCGAAAACACTTGGCATATGATGATTATACTCTGAAAAATGTTTGGTCGAACCTTTTCACAGAAGGTCGAGAAGATATAAATGTCGACGCTCGCCCTGGACGCCCCAGCACATCAACAACCGATGAAAATGTTAAAAAACTATTTTTTTTTTAAGGACAAAACACAAGCAATACAGAAAAAAATTTAAGGCAATCTCAGAGCGGTGCCTGTGCGAAAGTAGCGATTCACATTGGATTTGAATTGCTGGATATTGAATCTATTTGGAAAAACGTTCTCAGGGAGTTTATTCCACATATACGCAGTTCTCCAGATGAAATAGTTCTTAAACAGTGAAGTACGAGGTGTACTGAGTTGAACCTCAAAATGATGAGCAACAACAGTCCATCGCGTATTTCTGATATGTACCGCTCTTAGTGGAATAAATATAACAAGTCACTTGAAAACTTCCCGTGAAAGTATCTATAGAAGAGAGACAAATCTCCAACCCTTCTTCGATGTTCCAGGCTATCAAGGTTGCTCGTGATATTCGCATCTCCAATCAGGCGAATGGCTCTTTTCTGGATGGAATCCAGCAAATTAAGGGTATGTTTAGGGGCAGAGCTCCATACATGAGAACAATACTCCAAAGAAGGTCTGATCTGATCTTTATAAAGCATCAAAAGTTGCTGAGGTGTGTACTTTTTCCGGTTCGTAACAGTGTTCTAAGCTTTTGAGGAGCAGCCTTTGCAATTCCGGCCACACGTTAAAAGGTAAGACCTCGTTAGTCCTTAGCTCGCACAAGTTTAGACTTCTGAGGGTTGTCGTTCGTAGGTGTGCGATAGCTGGTTAACGGAAATAACATACTTTAAACAACACATATTGGTGTCCATTTTAACCCCAACAAACTAATCGAAGCAGAAAGCGGAATTGTCTGACCTCACATTATTATATCCGGTTCGGATACATTCATCGTCTTGGAGAAAACTGATGCCTGAAAAAAAGTGTCACGACTATTTTCTGCTCCTAAGATTGGAGAGATCCATGAAAGGATGGCGTTTTGGGACGATTGAGGAGATAAAAACCGAATTGCTGGAGAGCTCAAGGACATACTAAAAAATGCATATCAGCACTGCTTTGAAGATTGGAAAAAACGCTGTCATAAGTATTTTATATCTGAGGTGATCTAGTTTGAATGGGACGAAATAGAAATTGATTATTGAATAAATATTTTTGAGTAAAATGAAAGTTCTCATTTTCTCAACAGACCTATAATGAGTACACTGAGGTACATTACTGCCTTTTCCCAGGTCTCGTCATTTAGGTGCAACACAATTTCAATGAAATTTATTACAATCATCAGCGATTCCACAAAACCTGAGAATCTGAAGAGTTTCAGAGGATTCATTTTCATATATTTCACAAATTTTGTAAAATCTTTAATAATTGATAATTTCCATGACTCTAAAAGTGCAGAACAACTGGAACCTGTATAATCATGCAGAGAGTTTAAAAAGTTAATTTTAGTTTTTATGCAATGAGTTAAATAACAAATTTTCAGTTATGAAGGTACTTGAACCACTTCAGCTTACTTCAGCATAAATATTTGGATCTCTTATTCCCGTGAGAGTGACTAAGACGTGTGGTAGAATAATCAAACTCGGAAAGATTTAGTTTTTAGAACAACTCGTTTGTTCTTTCTACTTTCCATCATTATATTGAAAGTGAAAAACTTACAAAAAAAGTAAGTTAGAAAAAATTGTGGAAATACAACGCATATATGAAAACCAAAAGTAGCATATCTTGCATATCTGTAACTTGAACTTTTATAAAAGAGAATAGTTTATTCGGTAACAATGACCAAAGCAGCGCTCGTGGTAATGAAAATGAAAAAAGTTGCTATTTTCATTAAATTAATTACGTACTAATTAGTTACAGGAAACCACTCAATGGAACTGACTCAGGTTCAGAAAAATTGGAGCCCGATTTTCGACCACTCGCTTCGTTATAGATAGATCGCATTGAAGCGACATACTTACTTTCTTATCATTTTTACCTCGTCCGGAACGTTCAATTTCTAATGTTAACGGTATGATTTCCAGTGACTGTATTAGCCTTAAAATAAACCCAAATAGTTATATTCACTCTATGATGATTTAGGTTGAATAACACCTCAATGACTATTATTGGAGACAAATCATTCGTTTAGGGAAGCGAAAACCCTGAGATGAAACAAAAAAATAAACAAGGATAGGAAATCGAACTTAGATGCGAAAAAAAAATCGAAAGAATGTCAGTGTTACATGTCAACAATGAGATCAGGTTGCCTCTGTAACAGACCGGTGTAGATAACTCCAAAACACCTCCAGTTTAATCTAGCCGTTTGTAATAAAGGTTGAAGGAAGACAGGATGTTTTCTTGCATAAATCATTGTTAGAGGCTATCTTTCATCTTTGAAAGTTTAAATAGGCCAGAGCGTGGCGGTACTAGTCTTGACTTGTTCAAGTAAGGTTTTCGTGATTCAGTCTAGTTATTGATTTATAGTGAATGCTATAGAACACCAGAAAGCAATTGATTTGGTAGCCGACATCTAAACTCAGCTTTCTAATTAAAGAAACATTATTGATGGTTTTATAATTTTTAAATACCCTTCTGTATATTTCAATTATGTTCAGGCAGTAAATTCCCATAATTGCGGAGATAACTGAAATCAGTTGAAAAATAAATATAAATTTATTCAGTTACACAAATACAACCCAAAACGGCTGTTTATATTCAACCAATTCATTGAATGCAATTAGAATAATCTAAAATGAAAAAAGCAGTACGAGTTGAAAATATTCCCATTATCTATTGACTATAATATATTTTATTTGATTTCAGCGAATGTTGGGATTTAGTTGTTAATGTCCTCGAAGCCAAGGATCTGTCAGGTGTGGTGAAAAAAGACGATACGCTTGACACTTACGTCCGAGTGTCTCTCTTACCTGACAAAGAGGCCACTATTCAAACAAGGGTGTATAGAAGCTCTGGCAGTCCCAGCTATAAAGAACGTTTTCTTTTTTCCATGAATCCTAGGGAACAATCTCAGAGGCTGCTTTATTTCCACGTCTACGCCACAGATTTTCTTACACATACCCTGGTAGGTGAAGGTGAAATCCGGTTGTCAGAAATAAGTCTCAGACAACCTGTTACAACGTGGGTTACATTAACTGATACTGGTCAGGTGAGGAGAAAGTTGAATTTTTCCAAAATTGATTTGAATAACTTCCTAGAGTTCTTATTTTAGAAAGGAACTGAGTTCGGAGAATTGATGTTTTCTCTTAGTTACCTTCCTACTGCTGAAAGGTTGACTGTCGTTGTGGTGAAAGCGAGGAATTTGAGATTTTCTACTGAATCACCTGGGGAAGCCTTCGTAAAAGTAAGTTGACCTACTAGTAGTGCAGCTCCAGTAATTTTTTGAATAAAAGTCCTACGGTAGAAGTTGATAATTCAAAGCCAGCCGCACACCTACTGGCAACTTCAGTCAAGCAACTTTTCAACCACAAAAACAAACATCATTTCTCAAGAGAACCGGTAGACAGACGATCATTTAGTTGCGACAAATGAAAAATGAAACAAGTTTTCTCGCATATGTTTATATCTGTCGTCGCACACAGATGATTCTTTTTATTATCTAGTTGAAATTTCATCAGAAAAAATGTTTTAAAAAGTGAATTTCGACCAGAGTTTATAGAAAAATTATATAATATCGGGATAAGGAAGAAAATTTATGAGATATTTTTTTAAATATCAAATGAGCCTTATGCTAATCAATGGATGAACCTAAAATTTCCTGTAAATTTTTTTGTTGAAACAAGAGCACAAGTGCTTGAAATCTCAACGAAATCTATTCAAAATCCGATTCAAGTAACTATTCATTTGCCAGTGGGCACTGAAAACACGAGCGGGCAATTTTCATCAGACTAAATTATTCAATCACCGATACTGAACAGTTGCTATGATGCTGCCATAACCTACGTAATCTCCATTCATATCTATTGAAATGTATTTTCATAATCATTTTAGGTTTATCTGATGCAACAAAATAAAAAAATAAACAAAAAGAAGACTTCCGTCAAAAAAGGAGATAAGTGCCCTATTTTTAACGAAGCTATGATGTTCAGTGTGCCTGCTCATACACTATCGGTAAGTTTTGTAATGATTAGGGCTACCTTCAGCGAGGCCGTCAGAAAGCACTGGAGAGCGACAAGTTAAGATACCAATTTAACAATTATACAGCTAATAAGGAGCCTGAGAGATAGATGTTTGATTTTGGCTTGTTGGAGGAATCTTAAATTGGTTTTGCAAAATTTTGGCATATAAATTAGAGAGTTATAAACATGCCCCCTAATTGCAAAGGACGTATTTGATCCGAGAGTAGCTTCGATCACAAATTTCCAAATAATAACATATCCTTTCCGAATGGCTTATCGGGTGCAAGAAACATTTTACTCCGCATGGTTAAGAATCCTCAAAGAAATCTGGGAAGAAAAAACTCAATAACAAATTCAATTATCGCTTAATATCTTCCGCCCGAGTATTGCTGGTCTTGAACTTCCCTTCTTTACAAGATCTCTAATTGTCGCTAACTCAAATAAATCAATTTTATCCATACGCAAATACGAAAGAACCACAAGAACTGTCCTCACACGCCTACTCGCTGGTTGCCCTCAGTGTAATATCATTATACGATGTTTTAAGACTATTGTCAAAGGTAAACGCAATTGCTGAATTATTAGCATTTGTAGAATATTACCAGTATGTTGAAAATCTAGAAAAGCAGCACATGTATGGAATATGTGATAATTTTATGAAAAACTAATTATTTTTGAAATGTTCTGCTGATTTGAGGAAAGGTAAGGTTAGGTTAGCTCATATGGAAATATTGGTTGAAGCTTGGAGACAAACTAACTGTACAAGAATAATAAGTCATTTGTTGGTAATTGTGTTCAAAAAAATATATTGAAATGTGTTTTTTATCAACCAGCGGTCACCTCCTCATAAACAACATCGGTCAGAAGTCTAAGCTTGTGTAAAGCTAATGATTAACGACCCCTCACATTTTGACGTGCGATTTCTAGGACGGACGATACGTAGTGAATGGTGATAATCCCACATAGGGGACTGACACGACGTTCACGCTTACCAACCGGCTACAGTCCCACTAAAAGTATACGCACACTGCGACAGGACGGCACAGGAAGGAAACATAATGCCACGTCTTCACAAGCCAGTCCTGACATGTTCTTGTCCGTTGTCTGCCTGCATGAGAAACTATAGAAGGAGAAAAACTGTGCCACCCTGTCGCAGTGTGCCTAGACTTCAGGATATCTATATGATGGTGTAGCAATTCTCTCGTGTAGAATTTTCAAGCAAAACTGTCGACCAGTATGTTTACGTGGGCCGCTTTTCAAAAAGAACGCTAGATACCATTAATATCGCTGTTTGTGTGACGGTACAGTGTTATGTATTTTTCAACGTAGATGTAAACCATCATCACACTGATATAAAATATTATTTTAGGTTATGTATGCAAACGCATCAAAGTTCACTGATTTTTTTCAATTACTTTTGTGAATATATAAGAATCTATAAATAGTAACGGTGTCAGTGTGTATGCGTTGTGTGAGTACTGGATTAGAAATTTTCATGTTACGGTGAGTGAACACGTTTGCTTTACTGTTAGTCCATTGGATAGAAATGAAAATTTTTCACAAGTAATTTTACATCTGTGGATCCTCACTCGTGATATTGAGGTACATTTTGATCGCATTAGTCTATTCCAGATTTGTCTGCCCTATCGAAAATTATTCGCTTCCTCTGCCCGATCAAAATATGTCGAGAATAGACGGCGAAAAACTTTTGGCGTGAATGACTCAATCTGGAATACCTACCTAACATTAGGTTTTCACCTAATAACATAATAAATATATAAATTTATATTCGTTTTGAGGGCACTCGGCAATTTTGAAAAAAAATTTAAGTGTGGGTACTTACATATTTTGATGCGTAGATTACGAATCCGTAAGAAAAAAAGCGACGCTCTTCCTTATTTACAAAGCTACGGCCCTTAAAAGGGCAACTTTTTAGCCTTCTTTTTCACAAGATAAACTATTTAAAAACACAAGCATTTATTCACCAGGTCACCTTTACACCTTCTTCCTTCTTGATTGTCACTTTTCAATTCAACAATCAACATTTTTATTAATTTAAAAACGAATGCTTGCATCAGTCGTACCAACTATGCCATTAACCTTAAAAACGTAAAATACAGAGATATATAACCAAAAAGCAGCTTCATACATTTTTATTGGATTGCTAAAGTGAAAAGTGTCAAAGAGGAGGAATAAGGTGTAAAGGTGACCTAGTAGATAAATGACAACTTATGGTTTTAAATAGTTTACCTTGTGAAAAGGCTGAAAGGCTGAAAAGTTGCCCTTTTCTGAACTTTGAAGGACCGTAACTTTGTAAATAAGGGAGAGCGATGCTTTTTTTCTTTCGGATTCGTAATCTACGCATCAAAATACGTAAGTACACACCTATATCGGTCACTAGTGAACAGGAATCAGGTTCAATTTTTGAAAAATCATACGTACCTTTTGTTCTCATACAGTGTGTCTCAATTCTCATGAAAACACCCCCCTATTTTCCGTGATAATCGAGGTATAATGATGAAACTCTCAGGGCTGATGGAAATGCTCAAAATGCACATACCACTTGAATGAGGTTGGCCAGTCATATACACTGCCCGCCACTGGCGATGAAACAACTCATTTTCACGGTAAAATATACTAGGGGGCAAAATAGTTCGCTCCCAATACCTGAACCCGTATATTTTATCTGGAGAGTACTCTCAGGTATCAAAGATGCACACATTTTCACGGATTGGTTATCATCCATTTTGAGCCTCTCTGAGGAAAATGTCACAGCACCATATTCTCAGATTATCGAGATGGTGTAGAGCAGTGTATGAAAAATTATCGATGGCGGCACCTAATATAACTGAGAAAGACCATTCGTAAAACTAATTCTGGGTACCGAACATCCAAATTCTATCTCAACCAGAAGTGAGAGCTCTCCGATTGATTTGAAAGTGATTGACAGTGTTTCATGATGAATTTGAATGAGAAAAGGTTGCCGTGCATTTTGCAGCCAAAGCTCAAAAAGATGTGAACCTTTGGAAATAGTTCTTTTTCCATTGTTTGCGGTAATTGAGAGTTTCATTAGTACGGATTTCCATTGTCTGATATTATATAATAGCTGAAATGAATAGCTGAAAATAACGATTATATTAAGCAAAAAACCTGAAATGAAATAATAGTGAAATACAAAACAAGTAATCAATCTGTTAAGTTTCTAAATACTCTGTTTTAGATATTATTATGTTGTTATGTGAAATTTATATCAAGTTTGGGTTTTTTGTTATTTCACATGAAGATAAGTTATTGATAACAAGAAAGTGTCAAGCGAAAATAAAAGTTCCTTGAAAAAAGTT